>JAYJKW010000378.1:145120-186828 GCA_035084275.1 Hydrolagus colliei | reverse complement strand
TCCCCCGCCTTCTCCTCTCCCATCACATTATAAAATGTTGTCGATCTAACGACTGGTTCATCGAAACCGGGCGGGGGTAAAAAAAAATGAGTAGAGAAGTTTTCAGAGGTCAGAACTCGGGCTGTGGTACCCCATTTATGTGAGACCATTGCCAGGGTTCCACGGTTGTCCTATGATTAATTATATTTTTATTGCCAGTTTCACATACATATCTATTATACAAATATATATATGTGTGTGTGAAGAGATTTTTATTTTGTCTGGAGATGGATTATTGCCACAACTCTTTTATATATATGCACACGGTATGTAGGGGGATATAATTAAAAGTGCTTGACAAATATAGAGGGGGTCAATGAACTGCCCCCACACTCTGGAACTCCATCCCACAGTCGCTTCGCTTCCTCCATCGCCTCCTTCAAGGCCGGTCCTCAAGACTATCCTCTTCAATGGTGCCTTCTGCTACCTCCCAACTCTCTCCCTCACCTCCCAACTCTCCCTGTTCCCCCTCCCAACTGTCTCCCCCTCCCAACATTCTCTCCCTCACCTCCCAACTCTCTCCCTCCCCTACCCAAACCCTCTCCCTCCCCTCCCAACTCTCTCCCTCCCTCCCAAACTCTCTTCCCTCCGCTCCAAACCCTCTCCCTCCCTCCCAAACCCTATCCCTCCCCTCCAAACCCTCTCCCTCCCCTTCCAACTCTCTCCCTCCCCTCCCAAACCCTTTCCCTCCTCTTCCAACTCTCTCCCTCCCCTTCCAACTCTCTCCTCCACCTCTCCCCTGCCCTGCCCCTGCCCCTCTCCCTTGCTCGGATCCCGACCTATCTGTTCAGCGCCTTGGGACGTCCTCCCGACGTGAAAGGCGCTCTATCAATGTAATGTTGTCGCTGTTGTTGAACCGGGAAGCAAAGGATTTAAGATGTTGATTCTTTGGAAGAGATGGAGAATAATTATTTCGGGTTGGGTGGGTGGGGAGGGAGGGGGGTGGTGGGGTGGACTGACAGACGGAAGGACGGACGGAAGGAAGGGAAGTCGGTGGGTAAGAAGGCAAGGCGGTTTGGGAAAGTCTTAAGGGGAGAAGGCATGGCTTGTGTGTCCGAGAGAGAGAGAGAGAGAGAGAACGTGGACAGTTCAGCACAGCGGGAGGCCATTCCACCCACATTGTGTCTTGTCTTGAGCCGAGCCCGTGGGAACGTTCTGAGATTTCGCTTGACTCGTTCTGTTTGCTGCTGTATTGGCCAGCGCTTACCTGTTTGGAGAGAGACGTCCCCCCACCCCACACCAAAAGACTGTGAGGTGAAGATTACTCCAGGATTGATGTAATCTTTGTACGATGTTCGCGAGCTGTTATATGTTAATAGTTAAACCCACCTTTTTTTCGTAGGCCCTGAGCTGCGTGTAGAGGAACAAGGTGTGTGTCTGTGTGTGTGTGTGTGTATATACACACACACTCTTAAGCAATTTGTACCTGTGTCTATTCCATAATTGGCTCCTGACAACTTTCTTCCGCCTTGGGTTTATTTGCAGGTCTATAATCGTGTGGTGTAGGTTTACTCTTTGCTGCACTGTAAACAGCTGCTGATCTTCAGAGAGCTCGCAAAGCACTCTCCCTCATTAACTGTTCAAATAATAATAATTATTATTATTTTAATAATAATAATAATCCTGGCGTTTGGTGTAAAGTGGCTTTTCACATCTTATCGATGGCGTCTCAAAGCACTTGACAGAATATACTGTAAGGTGAATTGACTGTATATATTTGTGGGCGAGCGAAATGTGGCAGCCAGTTGTGCATGGCAGTTGTGGGTTGAAAATGACCAATTTTATAATTTTTTGGGGTGGGGGGACCACTGTAGAGAGGAGCAATTATTTTTTACTTAATAACTTTTTTTAAAAATGTACGCTACATGTTAAAAACTTGGTGTCGGGGAAACCAGGGAACATTTCTATAGGGAAGTCTTTATCATCAAGAGAATTAGACATTGTCTGTGCGCTAAAAGGGTTTAAAGCCACACAAAAAGGAGCACTTTTACTAAACATCGACGTAGTAAGATGATCAAAATCCTTCTCTTCTTTAAAATCTTTCCTGCTCCAAAAGGGAAGGCACGGCTAGTATTTTATCTGTGCTGCATTATCCTCAATGGGCTTAAAAACCCCGGCCGTTGAGTTTATCAACTGAAACTTTTTTAAATGTTATTTTATGCAAGATGGCGCTGATCTTATCTGCCCTGGAACTGGCTCACGAAATAGTTGGTACAACGTGAGGATGGCTTTGATCGAGCGTTGAGGACAGGAAATGTTGGTTCAAATGTGACGTTGTTTCAGTTATAGAAGCAATTTTCCCCCCCCCTCTCCACCCCCCGCCCCGCCCCCCCCCCCCCCCCCCCACACACACACACACACACATCTCTGTCTGTAGCTGCACCAGATTAGGGGGAAGAACATTCAGAAGAAACCTTCGTGAAATTGAAAGTAGTTTTTATTATATAAAAACAATCAGGGGGCAGATATTTGACAGCTATACAAGTACGTGAGAGAGTGAATGTGTCTGACTGTGGTCAGAGTGTGAGCATTTCATGTTGGCAGTTTCAATAGTGTGGATGCTGACGAGTGACATTTATATATTATATATATATATATATACACACACACAGTATGTATATATACCTTTGTTTGAACTCCAACGCAGTTGCAGTAGCCTCTTCATTTTCACTTTTTGCTAAATTGAGCTTGCGTTACTATCCGGCGATTATTGATGCGAACGCGATGGACTTGTTGTAGAGAGAAAAGACGGGTGTAGTGTTTTGTTTTTTGCCCCTATTGCAGGGATTTGATCGAGGGAAAATATTCGATACAGGCTTCTCTGTCATATACCATATGCAGTTTAAATCGGTCTTATTTATCGCCCTGTTTGTGGTTGGTTGTGCTTGCGTGACTTAGAGGAGTAAACTCTAAACTGCTGTATGTGTTTTTAAACCACACAAAAAAAATCAATTGTGTAACGGTGTAGACGTTTCGCCCGGCGGACGTTTTATGGCTTGGGCAGCGTCGGAAGAAACCTTTTAAATCTACTGCAAAACTTATGGACTTTCCTGGAACCGTGCGATGTGTGGGTGTATCTGTGCAGCTGTATACATACGCACTGCCTTGTTTGAGAGGAACACAATTCCGGGGTTTTATTGTTCTCAAAGTTTGGAACAATTCTGCTCGGGAAGCAAAGGAGTTTTATTTTCGCTTCCCCGCACCGTGGTGAAATCTCTTGAAATGCGGTAAGGATTTAAATATCTGACCGGGGATTGACTTCAAGGTTTTTTTTCCCCCTCCACCCCGCTCCGGAGAGGATTTGCTGGATTTTTGGATGAGGATATTTTATTGGCCAGGACAGAACACCAGGGGAACAAACTCGCTGCTTTTCTTCCAAGTAATGCCACGGGATCTTTAACACGCACCAGATGGAACCTTGTTTTAATTTGTAGTACAGCATCAGCTTAGACCGTGAGCTGAACCAAACCTGGTATCTATTCTCTGCGCAAGAGATGAGTGTTAAGCAAAATGTGTACGCTGTTTGTTTTTAGTACTTGTCATACTTTACGTGTTCTGTGGTGTTTTAGAAATGTTCCGATGAATGCGACGGGCCTTATACAGCAGTACGTCAGTCGGTGTGTTCATGTGCCTTGAGGAGATGTGTGTGTGCTTTTTTCACGTGCCCTCGCAAACTCTTTTGCACACCGTTGATACGGAAACAAACTCACTTCTTCTTGTGTCGGGAAGATTAATGTCAAATTATTTATCGCAGCGTTTGTGTGGATGTGGAGTAGTTTGCGCTGAGCGTCTCCGCACAGGACGGAGACTGTCCCGGGTGGGGGGGGGGGGGGGGAAACGCGTCCGAAATTCCAAGTGTTTGCACTTGTTGTTCGGCCTATCCGAGAGCACTCGCCTCACAGAGTGAGAGAACCTGGGTTTGATTCCTGGGCGGGCGATGTATTGGCCATACTCTGCATGCCTCTGATTATCCAGCAGTCAGTAGAACCTGGAAGGTAGTCGATTGGCGGATTGCATTCCCGGGGTTATACAATCCCTTCGAAATGTAATAATAATAATTTGGTCGTTCAATCCGCAACTATTTGTGGGACTCTGCTGTGCGCAATTGGCTGCCGCGTGTCACTCACAAAACATTCACACTGTTTACTTTTAAGGTATATTTTGTGAAGGGCTTTGAGACCTTTTAAAAGACGTGATGAGGCAACTGCAAAGATTATTATTGTCATTATAAAAGGCTAAAACTGCATAACTACAGTTGGCAGCATTGTTGACAGTGTGTTAAGCCTGTGGCTTGGGAGCTATTGAAGAGGTCTGTTCTGGTCGCATTCGAGCAAAGAAAGCCGGGTGGAATGTTGATCTCAGATTCCTGCCTGGAAATATTGGATAGCGCAGTACAGCTGCTCGTGTAAAAGTGGCCCACACCTCTCTCCAAATAGTATTCTTCCTGTCCAAAATATTTATCCCAACTCCGTTCAGTGCCATAGAGTATCTGTAACTTCAGATTGCGGAATTATCCTGTGTTTCCCTCCCCCCCCACCCCAGCCAAAGAGTGAAATGTTATCCCAAATATACCAATAAGAGTCCGTGGAACACTCTTAAACCGGGAGCTGGAGGAAAGAGAATTCACGTAAGAAAAGTATTAAGGCTGTAAGTGGGGGCAGAGGCGGGTCTCTGGCGCGCTACTGTGTGTGTTTGCTTTCCTTTCCTTTCCCCTTCCTCCCAGCTCGGTTTTCCAGACCGACCAGGAAGAAACCTGGTGACATTCCTAAGGGTTTTGTTGACGATCATGACTCTCTGCTGGGAGCCTGGAGTTGACATTCCTTTTCCCCCCCCCCCCCCTTGTTGCTGCGTCACATTGGCTGCCGCGTTTCACCCACCCACCCACCCACCAACCAAATAGACAAGTCGATTATTTGACCGTACGTACGGCGAAACCCTTTGAGACGTCTAGGAGATGTGGTTAAGGAGGCGCCCGTATCGAAATGCGAGGATTTATTGCTATCGTTACCAAAACTGTTCGCGCTTTCAGGGTTTGCGACTTTCATGGATGGCTTTAGTTCTCGCAATGTCAGCAGGGTATTCTGAGAATGTTTGGTGTCTAAATGTTTTGAGGGGCGTGGCTTCCTTTTCTCAAGCAAAGGATTACATGTGGAGGCAGAAAACCTGCTGAAATTAACAGCAACAGAAAATCCTTCCTCTCCTCCTTCTCCCCCTCCCCTCCCCTCCCCTCCCATCACCTCTCTCTCCACCAAAAAAGAACCATTGTTGAGTAGGATGCAAGATGTTTGTACTCGCTCTCTTTCTCGCATGTAGAATGACAGTTTTCTCCGAGTCTATGCAAAGCCTCACCACACATTCCTGTTAAAGACACTGAAATACCATGACCTCTTCCTATTTTATACAGCTGTGCCTCAGGAGGGGGTCGGGCGGGCGGGGGGGGAAGCGCTTTTGAGCTGGAAACTTGTCTTCCTCATCATATCTGCTCTATTAATCAGCGTAAAGGCTTTTGAGTGTCTTCCAGCCACGTCTTCTCACTTCCAAGTAATGTGTCCATGGGCGAGTGGAGTTGAGGCTGGAGATAGCTTCCCTTCCACCCGCTTCCTTACCCCACCACCATTTTATTTCCCGAGTGAGGTACAGTACTTTTGTCAATCCCCTTGGATTAAGTTGGATGCCTTTTATTGGGAGTTTTGTTTGAAAATTTAATCTTGGTTCCAAGAGTGGAGATGAGTCAGGAAAGCAATAATAATAATAATAATAACGCTATTAATATACGGCGAAACGAACTGACTGTGGGCGAAATGCAGTGGCCAATTGCGAACAAACAGTATCACTATGTCAAGAATATTATTTTTTTTTGAAGGGATTGTCGCCCCCGGAAAAGCAATTAACCAAGTCGACTCACAAACAGGTTCCTACTTACTGCTGGATAAACAGAGGCGTGTGTGGAGCAAGGAAACTTGCCCAATGTTTCGCCCTGCCCAGGAACTGAACCTCTCGCTTGCGTGGCGAGTGCTGCCTCTACCCAGCTACGGGACTCTTAAAATGACATCATGGTGATTTTTGAGGTGTGTCTTGAGAACATACCTGGAAAGGCGATGAATCGTGGCAAAAGTTCGTATTACCTTAAATATATAATGTTACACGGAAGTTTTTGTTGGCTGTGTCGCTATGTCAAGAATCTTTGGCTGTTGGGTACATTTCTTTGTTGCTAGAAAGGGTTTTGGATTTCCTCAACAATGAAAATATTGATGTGATCATCTGTTTCATCAACGTAATAATAATAATAATAAATCATTGCAGTGATCGCAGCCAAACTAACGCTGCACATTTCGGCTGGAGGAGTTCAATTGAGCGAAATTCGCACAGCGAGAAGAACAGTCAGGGAAAAATGTTGGCGGCTCATTTCATAGGTTCACTGAGCACTATAGTGTGCAGTCGAGTGACCGATTTCATGACTGAAGAATTATTGGCAAAAGCTTCACCTCGTACGCGTATGGCTTCACTCGTGTTTGCCGGCATGATTAAATCACAGGAACATTTCTACAAAATGTAGATTAGTTTATTTTGTTAAGAAAAACAACACAAGTATTACCGCAGATTGTTCAGGGGGTCGGGTGGGGGAGTGGTGTGTGTGTGTGGGGTGGGGGGGGGGGGTGGAGGATTACATTAATCACATCACATGCTGGATTACTTTGTTTTAAACCAGGGCCACTCGCCCGCTGAATGTGAGGCAAAAACAAATACTGCAGACGCTGGAAATCTGAAATAAAAACAGAAGTGGTTGGGAACACTCAGCATCTTCTATGGAGAGAGGAGGCGGGGGGGAAATGAGCTAATGTTTCAGTCCGATGATCTCGCGTCAGAACTGGGTTAGAGATTAGAATGGAGCAGTTTATACGGACAAATGCACAGAGAAGGGACCTGGGGGCGGGGGGGGGGGGGGTGGGGGGGGGGGGGTAGGTGTGGTGGGGGAAAGAAAGACAAAGGAACAAAATTAGGTGGGAGGACATGTGGCGAGGAGGTCGGAGGGGAATCACCTCGTTGATTCATCATCTCCTGTCCTCTTCATCCACCTCCCAACCCCCTCCCCACCCCCAACTTAGTCCTTTTAAAAACATGGAGGGAGAGGTTCCCAATTCCGACGAAGGGTCCGTGGGCCCGAAACGTCGCTTCACTTTTCCCTGCTCCGTAGATGCCGCCCGACCTGCTGAGTGTTCCCAGCTATTTCTTTTTATTTGTCTGAGGAGATCAGGGGCATTGATGATACCAGACAGAAGGAGGAAATCGTGGGAGATGATAAGAAAGAAAAGATTTCCTCCTTGCTGAATGTGTCAGGGACACAATCCAGCAACTCTCAGAATTGGGTGGGGAAAGGGCACGTGGATGGGTTGGGTGATGAGGGGGCATGGGGAGGGTGGGGGGGCAGGGGGGTGGGTGAGGTGCCGTATAAGAGATGTCTTCCCCAGCGTACTTTCCATCGCAGAGTCCTTCAGTCAAGAAAATCGACCCAACAAATCTAGGGAGAAAGAGGTTTTTAATTGCCGTTATAGATAATCCTTAATCACTTAATAACTGCGTTTCGCCCACAAGACATACACCCCGCGAGAGGGGCGCCACGGGAACGCAGGTTGCCGTTAAGACGTCTCACAAACGCGATAAGCCGCTACATCAAATGCAAGGATTATTATTGTTTTTATTCTTCTTATTATTGTATAGACTGCATCAATAGAATGCCAGGCCAGTTAACCTCAGTCTCTGGTTTCAGTACAGCAGCTGTAAAATGGGGACATGGCTGACAACGGTGTCACGCGGGGATGACACTGTAAGTGAAGCGAATTTGCAACAAGCTTTTTATCTAACGATGCGGTAGGAAGCAGCCTGAGTAACTTTGTTATTTTGAACCTCTGAACTGCAGGGAATCGGGAGTTTTTAGTACCAGGAACACTATCTGTTGGACAGGAACTCTGCGGCAAATGTTCTGTGTGTCACTATTGAGTTTTATCTGCAAAAGGCGAGCGTGGTAGTGAAATTGGCCGCGTTTCTCAACGTTTTCTCCCAAACCGACACCAGCGAAAGTGATACTGTGTTTTTGGACGAACCTGAACTCTCTATCTGGAAAACAGGAAATGTTACTGAAAGCAGGATGTGACTGATAAATGGCATTATCTGCCCGGTAAAGCAAGCACATGTACAATACCGCCAAAAAACTAAAAAAAAAAAGTGTAGTCTCTGTGACTCAGTCATAATTCTGAAATTCCATCTGGAATTCCCTGATAAATGGTAACTCTGAACTCAACTCGGTTGAATGTCTGCCACATTCCAGATCTGATGAGTCAGAAACGACTCACTTTGAGATCCGATTAAAGCTGGTTTTCCAGCAGCTATGTGTTCTGTGTGCAGCCTGCGAAACTCCCGATCTTCCGGAGCTCGTGGAAATCCTCGCGGCTTTGCGGTCAGAGCGCTCACCTCGCGAGTGAAAGGAGTAAAACGCCTCCGTGTATTCAACCAAGGTGCCATCTCTCCTCTTCCTCTTTCTCTGCTTGACAGAAATTCTATCCTAGAAGGTTCCCCCCGGTAGATGTGACGTCAGCTTCACTCAGTGTCCGTTTCTTTTGAGTTTCTCCCCTTCAACAGCGTGCTTTAGATCAGACAGTGGCTGTAGATTTATGGGCCTGAACCAGCTATGTAGGAATTTTGCGAAAGGAGAAGAGACCCATCGTCCATCCAGTTCACTTTCCTCCATCCCCTCAATCGCTTGACATGTCGTGTCCCAAATCAGCTGGCTCAGTGCTACAGGACCTTGAGATCTAGTCGAAAGCAATTTTTGTCGTGTAACGCTACTGCGGAAGTCATGGTTTTTATTTTTCCGGAGGGTTAGTGGATTTTGTGCATTCTTTTGAACAGAGTAAGGCCTTCAAACCAAATCCATTAGTTCGAAAATACAAGCAATGGGAACCCCTTCGGGGAAATGCAATTTTAGGACAACGCTTCGTACATCATCTTGTTATAGATTGGGCCACTGCGGACCGAAGCGAGTGACCGTAAAACAGAAAGTGCGTCTCGCATGACTTCACGGTTACAGGATTGTTCCAGCTAAAAGAGTTTTTGTCTGTTCCTAAAAACTGTTTGGAGAAAGTAATATTCCTGAGAGACTAAACTGGTTTGCTGCTGCAGAGATATCTTGCGATCTCGGCTGCGCAACACAATTGAGTCCTGGGCTTTGATTGCAGTGGAGGACGCTTATGAAATCCAGTGTGGAATAATGAAATTTACTGTAGAATAGCGGAAAATGCAGAAAGAGTTTTTGTGTGTCATTGATTGACGATTTAGCGCGTTGGAAATCTTTTTATAAGTGTCGCAGTCTTTTTTTTCATGGCAAACTCATCAAAACGATGCAAACTGCCTTATAATGCTAAGGAATTTTGGTGGGGGTTTGGTGGTGGAGTGGGGAGGGGGGGGAATTTGAGAAGCAATACTTGGGAAATGTTAAAATTGAATCGCCGAATCTATTCCCTTTCGTTAAACCGTAGCTTTATTCCTCTTTATGCACTCCGCCTCAAAACCTCCGCACACGTCTCTGCTTTCCTAGAAATAAGTAGGAACTTGGTTGTTAGTCTATTAGCGGATCACTTTTCCGGGGTTGATAATACCTGGCGAAGGGTCATGGACCCGAAATGCTGACCCATTTTCCTTTCTCCATAGATGCTGCCTAAGCCGTTGAGTGTTCCCAGCGATTTCTGTTTTTGCACCTAATCCAGTTTTGCGTGCAGTCATCACGCTGTGACAGTATACTTAATAGCCTCTGAGTTACTAAACGCGCGCAGACAGAATAATTAACCTGAAGAGTTCTGACGCTTGTTTTTAGCTTGTCTTTGACGTATGATGTTTTTTTTACCAGTTCCGAAAGCCCTCTGGTATAGAGTCAGCTGGTGAAACTAATTTAATGGGAGCCTTGGCTGATTGGGGGAAAAGAAGTATAAAGTTTGACCTCTGGACTTCCAGGACAATCTATAAGCTGTTAAGTGCTATATTGTACTGTACTCCTACATTGGGAATCAACTTCAGTGGAACGAATGACGCAAAGTAATTAAGCAATAAAAATAAGGACTTTATATATCACCGAGGTAATGTTATTTGATGCAGTCACCTGTAGGATGCATCACATATTATTTTTTGTACGTTTGAAATACTGCAATGCCTTATCATGTTATTGTGTAGTCCCAATGTGCTTCACCGAATGTAGACTATAAAGCGTAGTGACTGTATTCGTTGGCCAAACGCGACAGCCAATTGCGCACCATGGTATTCTCACAAACAGTTGCGTCTATTGCGACTGGGAAGCGATCCTCTAATCGATTGACTCTTGGGATCCTGCTTACTGCCAGGTGAACAGGCTTGCGGAGTAAGGAAACTTGCCTCGTGTTTCCCCCGCCCGAGAATCAAACTCGGGTCCTCTCACTTGCGAGGCGAGCGCACTAACCACTCTGCCTTGGGACTCCACTTACGAACCGCGCAGTGTGTCATCGGGTTGGCTGGCGTGTTCAGATGTGAATCATCTACTTTGCTTTGAAATATTATTGGTGATGATGAGAACTCATGCATGCGTAGGTAGTTTGGATGCTGTTCAGCCTGTCTTCGCACCCCAGCTTTGAAACACTTTTTTTCTTTTAAGTGTTCTCAGTAGGATTGCTTATGATTTGCTTGTTAGGTTCAATGAAATGTATGTCTCTAAACTGCTTCAGTCTTCATATAATCAGACTGCACATTATAATAATAATAATAATACTTGCATTTTGATACAGCGGCTTTTTACATCTTCTAGACGTCTCAAAGCGTCTCACAGAGTATATTGTAATGTGAATTGACGATATATTTGTGGGCGAAACGCGATAGCCAATTGCGCACAGCAGCGTCCCCCACAAACAGTCGTGGATTGAAATGATCAATAATAATTATTATTAGGTGTGTGTGTGTTTGTGAAGTAAAGAAAGTTGCCCAAGGTTTCGCCCTGACCTGCCTGGATTCAAACACAGGTCTCACGCTTGTAAGGCGAGCGCTCTAACCACTGAGCTACAGGAGCTCCATATTACAACACCAGGGCTAGTTTTACTGCAAGCCTCGGCACATCTTCTTATCTGCATTAATGGAATGTTTGTGGTTTCTATTGGCCTGTGTTTTATCGGCTGATTCTGAAGTTTGAGCAAAAAATAACTGTTTGGGTTAGGCTTTTGTGCTGTGTTGATATGATTGGGACAAACCACAAGATTTCCCTATTGTAAACTACAGAAATGTAATTTTGTTGGTGGTGTAATCTATTTCAAGCCTTTTCCTCAAGTTAGCAATATCAAACGCAAAAAAAAAACCAACTCCTCCTCGAGTGTGGGACTTGGGCATCGGTGGTCAACTCAATTCCGCTGCCGCATTGTGTCCACGGAACATACAGGTCAATTCACCTGTCCGTGCGATTCCGTGAAGCTCTTCGAGAAGTCCCGACGACGCGATAAGGTGCATAAGGTCATAAGGTGATCAAGTGCGAGATATATACTATCATTGCTGACTATGTGGCTGTAAACCATCAGCCTTGGCCAATTCCCGAATCATGTATGGCAATCGAAGGTGTGTGTGTGTGCGTGCACGTGCGTGTGTGTATATGGGGGCAGAGTGTGGATATGCACATCACAGCTACAGTAAATGCTTTTCCCCCCTTTGCTTACGAAGCACACACACCGTGTGACTGGCATTATACAGTCGTCGTGCAGACATTTATTGTTTAAATGTGGGCTTTCTTCTTTCGAGATTAATTAAAGCACGGTGCCGAACGTGGCAGAATTTGATTTGTTTTTAATATCGCTCTCATTTTTCCTGGGGCATGTCTATCAGGGTGCAGCCTGCTCCTTTTCGAGAGGCGTTGAATAGATTGCTTTATACTGAAGCATTTGTAGCTATGGGGAAAGAGTCTTAATTCATTATCTGTCCCCTCTTCCCTCCCTCCCCCACTCTCCTCCCCCTCCCCTGCCATAGTTGACATTCCGTCATTATTGGATCTATTTTGAAACCAGGCCATTCAATATCAAATTCAAGAAATAAGCAAATTCCTGGCATTTGCTGCCACTTTAGAATGATCTGTGCCCAGCAATAAATGTGATCGAGCAACGTTTAAGTTGAGGTTATGGTTGGTAAAAATTTAGCTTGTGAAACTCTCATTTATGAACCTTGCACCATTTCAAGTGCGTTCGGAAGAGAATAAGTGAGAGAATAGACGACGCAACTTGCAATAGTAAGTGAGCGTTTTGTGGAGAGTTTGGTGACATCATGGGAAAAGAAAATAATAAATGGTACTGTACTGTTTGCGATTGAACACTTTACATAGACTTCAAGTTGGTTTGCTATGAAACACACTGCTGCAGTTTTCTTATGTTACTGACAATTCAAAATATACTGCAAAATATACAGTCAATTTGCTTTACAGTATATTCTGTGAAGCGCTTTAGAGATGAGATGCCTCGAAGACGTGATAAGGCGCTGTATCAAATGCAAGGATTATCAGGAGTTTACTGTACAAATAAAGCTAAGTTGAAATTCTGTAATTCTTTCCAGTTGTCCGAGCTGAAGGATTATGTTTGTCAGTGTTGTTCGATTAAAGCATATGCCCTTGGAGTTTTTAATCTTATCAATTTTAATGTACCCGTCAATTTTCCCTCCTGGCTAGTTTTGTGAAACGTTATCTCCGAAGTTTATTGTCATAGGGTATATGTCACAAATCATGGCTTCAAAACCCGAGGAAGTACAGGTGTATTGATGTGATTGGCAAAGGGGCTGTTTGTGGTTTTCCTTTTTATAATCATTTTACCTTTTCCTGGTTGTGTACGCTAATGCATTACATATGTGTGTGTATGTATGTAGATGCCTTACAAGTGCGTTGGGCCTTTATGTACAAAAGGAGCGATTCCGGTTTCATTCAGGTATTAAGTATCATTTGCGTTTTGCATAAAGTCTCTGGCTTTACAGTCCAGAAGCTAAGTAGCTTTACTTATTAGTGGAATTACTGTTCCTGTCAACGATAGACGTGTCGTATACTTCTGATGTCTTAAATGGATATTTCAATTCACTTCACAAAATATCCTGTGAAGTGCCTTGAGACGTCTCGAAGACGTGATAAGGACTATATAAATTGCAAGGATTATTATTATTATTGTTATTGGATTGATGTTTGACAGGCAGCTGTTCATTGGCAGGTAACAGGATTGCACAACGCACATATTGAAAGGTTTTCTTCCCTAGAAGGAAATAGCCCAACTAGTCTTGATTAATTGGGTGATGGATTGAAACTTCCAAAACCACTTCAGAGGGGAAGGATGTGGGTTGCACACTAAAGTTGCTTGTCGAGACCCAGAGTGGGATACTGAATGGAGGCAGTTACTTAAACCCAAGAGATGTCACCTGTAGCTGAAGAATGGGTTACCTGTCTGCCCGCCTGACCTTGAAATAGTATTTGGCATTGGAAGGAGAGGCAATGGGAGAACTATGTAAAAACCAACTTGAATAATAATAATAATTCTTGCATTTGTTATAGTGCTTTTCACATCTTATCGACGTCCTAAAGCGCTTCACAGAATATACTGTAAAGTGAGTTGACTGTATATTTGTGGGCGAATCGCGGCAGCCAATTGCGAACAGCAATGCCCCACAAACAGTCGTGGACTGAAATGACCAATTTTATCATTGTGGGTTTTTTTGGAGGGATGATTATTATTATTAGGCGTGTGGAGTAAGGAAAGGTTTCGCCCTGACCTGCATGGATTCGAACACAAGTCTCCCCAGCTTGGTCTCCCCAGCCTGCAAGACAAGTGCTCTAACCACACAGGAGCTCCCAACTTGAAGCTAAAAACTGACAGTTCGCACCTGAAGACCTTCCTCTTCGGTCGTGCCTATGCTTCCTCCCCCCTCTGTTCTGGATCGTTACCCTGCGTGAGGGGCGCTGTTTAAATAGAAGTTGCATTTTTTAAAAAAAAACACTTTTATCACTAGAACACCATTTTCTTTGAGCTCCAGTTTTGAATTAGTTTACTAGGTGCAGAATTAGCATTGCCTTTATATATTCGTGACTAAACGTTTTTACCAGAGATGACTGTGAAGCTTCGTGTGGTCAGACCACAAAAGGTTCAATTATGCTTTTGACAGTTGGTCAGTTATGTAATTTCAAAAGGCTAGGAACATTTTCAAGCAATGAGATCCTTTGGCTTGTCATTTTAAAGCGACCAGCTTTTTAAACGATACAAAAGAATGCAATCGACTAACCCCAGGATCTTTATCAATACTAATTATTAATCGCCAAAAAAAAGTTGTATCCAGTCTACTTGTGTCTTTAGTATTCTAGCATAATTTAAACTTCACTTTATAATTCCACTATTTACCTGCTTCTGTTCCTCTCCTCCTTCTCCTCCTCTCCCCCCCATCTTCAATCTTTTTGACACTCTTGAGACTCTGATCTGCAAGAAGGGTGCGATGTAAATGAGAATTGTTGTTGGTGTCATCCCATTACTCTTTGAGATTGGTCTTTTTATCTCGAAATGGCTGCAAGATTTAAAAAAGAATCATTAGGTGTTACTTTTATGGTTGCCTTAAAAACTTAACCAACATTAAATATGGTTTATCGACGCGCAATATTCCAGTGAATTGTGAAGCCAGGGCCTGCCTATATTGTGGGCAAGAGAAGTTTTTAAAGAAATTAGGAAAACTGCAGTAAAATTGTAATCAGTCAGTCAGTGGGTGGAAAAAACTTCTCTGAAATGATTTCCACTAAGGCAAGAGGTAACCAGATCTCTTAATGTGTGAGTCATGTTGGGTGGGTGAAATGTGACTGTGATTTCTGGCATAGGCTGAGAACTTTGACCATGTTGCAGGGTGGGGTGCAAACTCAACCTGATCCGCTGTGGGATATTTCTCTGAGTCACTTTGTGTAGCTACCATTTGTATATAATGAAAATAATTCTTGCATTTGATCCGGCTCTTTATCATGTCTTTGAGACGCCTCAAAGCACTTCATAGAATATACGACTGCAAAGTGAATTGACAATTATGTTTTGTGGGCGAAACGGCGTACATAGCGAATTACAGTTTGTAGTGTCGCACAAACAATCTTGAGTAACCAAATGTTTTTTTAGGTAATTAAAAAAAAAGTGATTATTGCCACCAGAAAGCGATCCGCCAATCGATTATTAACCGGGTTCCTGCTTTCTACTAAGTAAACAGATGCGTGTATGTGGAATAAGGAAAGTTTCCCCCTGTCCTATCCCGCCTGGAAATCAAACCAAACTCCTCTCGCTCGCTAACCAATTGACCTGCAGGATTCGACATATCTATTGTAGGAATAGTTGGTTGGGGGATTTCTCCAACATCAGTGAGGTTTATTCAGCCACAGAGAATAATATTGGAGGGGGTGGTTAGGGGGGGGCGCCATGCACAAAGCGAGTTGGGTGTGTATCCAGAAAATGGTGTTAACAAACAACTCGTATGTTTTCAACTGTAAAATTCCTCCCACTTATTGAGGCATGACCATTTCTCATTGACGCTTCAATCCTCTGGATTAATGTACGCGTCTCTTTTCTGGGTAGCAAGTGTAAAAAGGATTAGTGCTGACTGAGTAAGATAAATTTGGTGGAATAACTTCCGAAGTGTCATTAAGCAATGATTTTTAACAAACCAAAGCATTTTTATCAAAATGAAACTGGGATCGGGATCCGCATCG
The DNA here is from genome assembly GCA_035084275.1 of Hydrolagus colliei. Lineage (NCBI taxonomy): Eukaryota > Metazoa > Chordata > Chondrichthyes > Chimaeriformes > Chimaeridae > Hydrolagus > Hydrolagus colliei. The sequence continues at coordinate 171,038 of JAYJKW010000378.1, read as the reverse complement.
CGTGTGGGAGCTTCTTCTTTTTAGATGTGGACTTGACGAAGTGGTGAGGAATAAAAGCTAAGCATTTTTATAATAATAATTACACCAATCAAATGCTTTTATCCTTGGTTTAGAAACATTAGTTTCGACCATGTGTTTTTAATGCTTTCAATAAAATGCTGACGGATCAAGGACCTCACTTTTGCTCTATATATGGGCTGTTCCTGTGTGTCGTAGATTTATTCAGATTTTGAAATAATTGGTGGAGGGAGAGAAGAAAAACTCCCTTCATGGGTTTAAATCCAGAATGTCTTGACCTCCTTTTAGGTGGAACTAAATATCTTTTTGCCAGAATGTGTGTTCTATTTTTGATAGCTGCGAATTTGGAGCGTGTGAGTAGAATGTCTCTGATGTGAATTAAGGTCTGACCATCAGCTCATCAATGTATTTAATTGCTCAATTTAATTTTTATTTTAGTATTTATCCATCCTTAAGAAACCCTGCCCGTGTTCAGTTCAAAATGTATCTGTTGCCAAGTGTTTAGTGTTGTGGAGTCCTGTAGCTTAATGGTTAGATGGCTCGCTTCGCAAGCGAGTGGTTTGGGTTCAATTCCCGGGCATTGCTGCATGCACTTGGCTGCCACATTTGACCCATTAAACTACACAGTCCATTCACTTTACAGTAGATTTTGTAAAGCTCTTTGAGACTTCTCGAAGACATGATAAGGTGCTATATATCAAATGCGAGGATTATTATTAGGCTAACGCGAGGGCAGTAAACAATCCTAGAAGATACTTTGTTCTAAAGCTAATTCTGAACAGTATTAAATAGGTAGCTATTTTTAAAGAGCATTGTCCAAAGTTGTGACTGGCTCTCCATTGTGCTGGTGAACAATGATTTGTCTGATTCTCTGAATCTTTTGCACTCCATTATGTCATCGGTAAAGTGATGGCAATACATGTACACTGGGCAGTTGTTCTCAGCCTGTCAGTTGACTTGCTCCTTCAACGATGTGCACTTAATATTCACTTTCTGCTAGATTTATTGACAAGTGAAGAAGATGCTTTTCTGAAGTAGAAAGAAAACATGCCATTTTCTCATGTGACACCTCATCGCATCAAAGCGTTTGGCTTGTCAGTGCAATCAAGTGCGGTGATTTGCTTCTGTAAACGTCTATTAGGACCAGATGATTGCTGTTACTCAGCAGGATTATTAGCTAGGGGCACCACAAAGAAAAGCTCCCTTTCAAAAAGGTTTTTAATGGCTACCTTGGTTCCGGTGTCTCACGGGGAGGACAGTGCAACAATCTCTCAGAACTGCGTTTCTGTCTTGATCGAAACTGATCAAACCAAACCAAGGGTCTGAGCCCGTAATCTGTGACCCAGAAACAAGAGTGCCACCAGCTCATGCCAATACGACAAGGGAGAGAAATAAATACTCTTCCAAAGGTTAGACGGAGAATGTATTATCGAAAAAGCGTTTGAAACTGAATTGTTTGTTTATTTACTCCCATTGATTTGTAGAAGATTTGAAGGACACTGTTCGTTTGGTCAGGGTATGAAGGGATACGGGGAAAGGACAAGTGATTGTAGTTGAGGTACAGATCAGCTATGTTCTTGTAGAATAGTGGAACAAGCTTGAGGGGCTTAATAATCATTTTCCTCTCATTCGGAGTGCGTTTAAAATGTGTGTGTTTTTTTTACGCGTGGCTTATTTTTCCATATAAGTTTGTGTGATTTGTGTCGGAAATGAATCCTTCGAGTCCTTTACTTTCCGGGAGGCAGACAACGTACATTATTAGGAACCATACACAATGCGCAAACTGCAACAAACCCCCGTAAATGCCCCGAACAAGATGCCTGTAGGAATGCGGGTTAAATCGCCAACCCTGTACCGTTCTCGTTTGTGGGTTTAATCTTCTTAAAAGTTGTAGAATTTTCCAGTGAAAGAGCCACTTGAAATTTCATTTGAGATCTCCGCTCAACTTGTTGAATTTTGTTTCTTCCGAGGACCGTGTGGATTTGGCTGGATTAGCGCAGTGCGATTAATGATCCGCTTTTCACACAGTCCTGGATGGAATCAAGGTAGTGGAAGTGGAAGTGTGCCACCAAATTGCTGCTGTCTTGACACGGTGCATGCAGAGCATAGTGTAGTCACTTGGCTATCAATAGACCGCATTGTTGCTGTGCTAGAAAACAAAATCCTCTCTAAATCAGACAAATATTCGCACTGCTATCTCTCTAAATAGTACCCTTGAGCTTTGTACTTGAATCGAGCACGCCGCTGTGTTATGTAGTTAAGAGTTGAATTGTGCGTGGGCCAGATGGGTGTATCCAGGCCATTCTCTATCAGTCTTGTGTGTTTGCTGGCATTTGGGAATTGTCATTTTTGAAAAGCTGAAACTGATATTAAAAGTTTCTGGCAAGTGTGTTTCTTACAGCAAACATGGAATGAAAAGCCAATTGGACAAATCCATTGATAGCATTGTTTTTTTTTAAAATGGTGCCCCTCTGTCTACTCTACTTTAGTGGACAATTCTGGGTGAATTTACTACTACTAATAATAATCCCTGCAATTGATATAGCGTCTTATCATGTCTTTGTTACCTCTCAAAGCACTTCGCAGAATGAATGCACTGTAGAGTGAATTGAATGTATTTTGTGGGTGAACTTGTAACTTTGATCCTTTTCTAATGGGGGCCTAACTACCCGGTTAGCCTTAACTTAAACCAAATGCTTGTGTATGTTTTGCAATAGGAAGTTGTTGACCAGACATCCATTTTTAAATATAAAGTGCCCTTTAGACTTTGAAACTCTGCATGGCTCATGGCTTTTCAACTTACTCAATACTCTAGTTAGTGTCAAGATGGCTCATTTCATTTCCTGTCGAAGACAAACAGGCACAAAATGAGTAATAATAATCTAACTTAATTTTACTTCATTCTTACAAACTACCGGAGAGAACCTTGTGATTTGTTTTTCACTCAGGATGTTTTTGCTTAAATCTTTCCTTTTGTATTTCAGCTTTAGAATAGTTCATCATAAAATAATCCCGATAGTCATCTCTCTTGTATGTGTCAAATTTTTAAGATGGAAAAAGTTATTCCTTGGGTTGTTTGTTTGGTTTCTCCATGATTTAGGAAGACTTCCAGGCGATTTAGAGCCGGAGATTGGAATGAATACATGTTTTTCCTGGATCTGTCAACAGTGGAAATCAATTTGTCCTTCAAAATTAGCGATGTGTGCTGTGGGTTTGATAGGATTTGGGTGAACTTTTGAATAATCCATTCCTGGCAGCAGAAAGACTGCCTCCGTGTGTCTAGAGTTGTTTAAACTAGTCCATAACTGTTGAATACTGTTCAGGTAATAACCCCAATCTACATCTAGAGCATAAATGTCTTTCTCCCTGGCGCTTTTGCAATTTTACTACAAGATTTATAATAATAGAATAATAATAAAAATATTTGCATTTGATATAATAATAATCCTTGAATTTGTTATTCTACTTTTATCATGTCATCAAGACAAAGTGCTTTGCAGGACATGCTATATATTTTATGGGTGATTCATGGCAGCCAACTGCACACAGCAGTGTCCCACAAACAGTTGTGGATCGAGTGCCGATGGATTTTTTTTTTAAGGGATTAATACCCCTGGAAAAGCCATCCACCAATGTCTGAACAACCGGTTTTCTACTTAGTGCTAGGGTAAACAGAGGCGTGTGGAGTAAGGAAATTTGCCCAATGTTTCCTCCTGCCAGGATTCGAACCCAAGTTTCTCTCGCTTGTGAGGTGAATGTTCTAATGAGCTACAGAACTCCACTTTGCAGGGGTTATGAGAGGAATTAACTTGCAGTGATTATTTTCACTCCTGCCTTCTGCTACAGTCAATGATTTTGAAAAATGCATCACCAGAATTTTTTCCACTTAATGCCTTTGGCTCTGAGTCCTACATGTGCCTGGCTGCTGTCCCATCAGGCAGAACTGTAGCTTGGCAATAGTTGCATTCTGTCGTAATATTAAATTGTTTCTAAGCCAGAATTTTTTTAAAAAATAAATAAATAGGAAACCTACTGTAGGAAACCTTCTATGATAGGCTGTAGCTGAAATCTGTGAGCAACGTAATTTAAAATGTAGAGAAATTTTATATTTAGTATTAAATAGTATTATTTAAATAGTACTACTACAAATAGTAGTATTTGTGGCAAATAATAATAAATAACAGACTTTGAAATTCTGATCAATCTTGTTTTACGTTCGGTTAAAGCAATTATGCCCGTTCTATGGTGGTGGGGGCGGGAGGAGGGGGGGAGGGCGTTCTATGGTGGTGGGGGCGGGAGGAGGGGGGGAGGGCGTTCTATGGTGGTGGGGGTGGGAGGAGGGGGGGAGGGCGTAATAGAAAGAAGAGTGAGGAGAAAAATCTTTGAAGCTTTTAGTTGGGCGAGCATTATTGCGGTGATGAGCATCTCTATTGTGTCGGTCGCTGCCTTTTAACAACTACCGAGTTTTAATTCCGAAACGATTGCAACCTCAGCTTCAGATCACATGCCAAGATATTCGCCGTCAGCCTTGCGGGGGGGCGCTTCAACTTGCAAAGGTTCTTAGGACATTAAAAATTCAGGTATTCCTCTTTTACCCTGGACACGAGGAGACCGTTGATGAACAAATGGTATCCAAGGTAGCGTTGCCGATAGTTCTCTTGTCGCGTTGGCCTTTTGAATGCCCGAGGACCTGCTGATAATCCTTCGGTTAGGATGCCAGAGGCTTTTGTCTCTTTGAGAGACGCCTCGAAGACATGATAAAGCGCTATACCCATGCAGTTCTTATTATTTGATATTACAAGCGGTGTGTAAACTTTGCGAATGCTTAATGCAGTGCTCCCCCACCATTGCTTTGACTGCATCTTCTTTATTGACTGAGATAAGGCTTTTTAACATGCTGTCCTCGTGGCCTCTTGCCCCGGCAACTAAAGTACCTAATGACGAGATTTGCTGTAATCCAATTAAACAGTTTTGCAGAGTGTAATGACTGGGATCTGCTACACAAAGTAATTTTTGACACGAGTTCTGATTTTCGCATCTCTCCAAATGCGCACGCTTCTATTGTGTCTGTAATAATAATAATAATAATCCTTGCATTTGATAGAGCGCTTTTCACTTCCCTAAGTGTGGTTTTTCGTGCGACTGAACTCTGCTTCCCGATAATCAATTAACACGTTTCACACAGAATATACTGTAAAGGGAATTGACTTGATGTATTTTGAGGGTAAAATGTGACGGCGCGTAGCAATGTCTCACAAACACGTGGGTGGGTGTGTCTTTAATGTGGGCGCTTCTTTGAACTCGCGGTAATTAAATGTGATAACGCTTGCAGTGCTGATAGGCTGACTTACTGTTTAGACTATGATCTGATGTATGGCATGACACTATGACACTGTTCCATTTAACAAAGTACTATAGAAGGCTACAATCTCTTCCATAAAAAAAAACTGATGGGGGAACACATTAACATGAGTGGTGTTGAGTGGATAGCATAGAAAACGATATTGGATAGCCACTCGCAGAATAAAAAAAATCTGCAATGGAGAAAGCTCGAGTGGGGAAACAGCGCACTAACACACTGTGGGCTAAATGGTTTAGCATTTTTGATTCCCTCTGCCTGACCTAATTGGAAATATTTTTCAATCTATATTCTCTCCAGCGCGGAGCTTGCCGAGAAGAAATTGACATGTGGTTTATCCCAGCTGGGTACTATTGAATATAGCTTTCGTTTAATCAACTTTTTTTTTCACGAATGCTCTATCTAGTACGGCGCTTTGCTCAAGTCACTGTAATTCACAAGCTTCAGAATTACAGCTCACACAATGTCAGCCAATTGTGGAAGGCCTTGAAAAGACTTATTTCACACTGAGCTAAATGGCTTCATAAAAGCGCCACGATAGTTTCACATTATATCAGTTTTCTGGAACTCGATAAACCAGGAACAGTTTTTGCTGACAGGCCCAAAGATCCACTTGATTGTGGGATGTCATCCTGATTTGAAAGGCGCTATAATGAGTGTAACTCGTGTGTTGGTGGTGGAGTTCATGTTTCTGGGTTATACATTGAAGTTGACGTTTAAAATTCGAGTTTTACCATTTAGGTTGATGCCTCAGTGCAACACCCCTTGTGCTGTTGAATGAGATGTTGTCTGAGGTCTGATTTGCCTATCACAGGTACAAACTAAAGATCACATGATGTTATGGAGTAGACGGCAGTTTCTCCTGGCTTCCTGGCCAGTAATCCTTCACATTAAACCCATTCCCCCCCATCCCACCCAATAATTTGGTCACTCAATCGATTACTGTGTTTCTCCCACAAAATTTACAGACAGTACACTTTACAGTACATTCTGTGAAGCGCTTTGAGGCGTGATAATGCAAGGCATGTTATATTATAAATAGGTCAATTCAGTTCACGGATGTTTTCAGCGCTCAACTTGTCATGGTTGACTGTAGGTACCTTCTCTGCACTTGTCAGCAAATGCTTATGGATTGGGTGGAGATGTTTGGACATTCTCGGCACTCTGAACAATGCAAGGATGTTTCTATCGAGCCCTCTTTTTTTAAGTAATACTAGCATTTAAAAGCTCTCGCTCAAATAATCTGATTGACACTGTCCCATTGTGCAACAATGGCACACACACGCAGCAAACAATTTGGCAGGAAATTGCAAACAATAAATGCTCGGATTAAACGCATTTCCTTGGTAAAGGCCATTTAGACAATACATTGGGTCTTCGGGGAAGAGGAGAGACGGGCAAAGGGCAAGCTTTTCGTTGCCGTGTTGCAGAGTGCTCCGATTGCTTGATCTAATTTATACGCTCTGGTTAAGTGTGGTGAGCTGTAATCGCTTTCATCTCAAACTTACTTTTGTTGAGAAATTGAGTGTTTTAAGAATTCAGCTTTTAAAAATAAATTGTAAATCTTATTACAATTTTAAATTTAAATTTGCTTCTGATTTCTCCATGAAATGTCCCTTGTCGGTCTAGGTCTTGTATTTCGCCCACAAAAATATATTCTGCGAAGCGCTTTGAGATTTCATGTTGGTGCTATATATAAAATGCAAGGATTAATATTGTAATCATATTCTGGGTCGATGTACAGCACAAGGTTAGTATTATTTGCATATACTTTGCTGTTCTTTCTTTGTGGTTCATACGATGTTGAGTTTTTTTTAGCTATATACTGCTTTGGAGGGTGTGATCTTGGTTGCTACAAGTCGATGAGCAGGAAGCAAGTGGTGAGAATTGTTTTTAGTGAACATTGAATTGTACTAATCTGAATACAGTACTGTAGTTTGAAATGAGCTAACTCAGTGGTGGATTCTTGTAACACACACACACACATATATATATATATATATACACACACACACACACACACGTATGTGGTACTGGTTGCTATCAATATTGCTTAGACAGCTATCATACTGTATCAGCAAATGGCTAATATAGGACGTGGGGCCATACAGGTTGCCTGGTGCTATTGTGGATGTGGGCAGTTCCTGCCCAGGTGGACAGAATCTTAACTGAGATTGGTGAAATCTTACGTTTCTGGATACAGCTGCATCCAGTCATTATTAACAAACGTAGCCTTCCTGTTCATTGTATTAGTCAAACAGTTTGTGCAGATTGAGGCTTGGTAATGTATTGAAGTGGAAGAGCTTGTGTCTTTAGCCTTTGTAATAATTATAATGACAATAATAATACTAATAATCCTTGCATTTGATATAGCGCTTTTCACGTCTTCTAGCCGTCTCAATGCACTCCACAGAATGTACTGTAAAGTTAATCGACTGTATATTTGTGGGCGAACACAGCGTTCAATTGCGCACAGCAGCGTCCCCACGAACAGTTGTGGATTTAAATTACCAATTTTGTTTGTAGAAATTCCTTTTAAAAAAATAATAATTTTGTCACTAAATCCACGAGAGTTTGTGGCACACTCTTGTGCACAATTGGCTACCCATTTCTTGACCAAATTATTATTATTGACATTTTTATTTTTAGAGCAGTGATTCTATCTACATATTCGGAAAGATGTCAAAAAGTTCACTGACTGTTTGCCAATTCCAGTATATCGCTTGTATTCTCCCAACAAAGTACAAGAGAAATGTTTGGGTGGGAAATTGCCCTTTTGTTTTGGCTTGTTGTTGATTTTATCTCTTTATCTCCTCAACCCTTGGTCTGCTGGAAAACAGGAGGGAGGGGGAAGAGCGAGAGAGCGAGAGAGAAAGTGAGCTCGGCTTTTACTATCAAAGTGCACTTATTCAAATATTTGTGTTCAGTTCTATTTGTACTGAGTGAAGGCCAAGATTCCCTGCTCAGCTTGTCCGTTCCCAATTGTGGAGACCTGTAACGTAGTGGTTTAGAGCTCTCACCTCTCAAACGACTCCACGCGCCTCGAGTTATCTAGCAGTAAATAGGTACCCGATTGTTAGTCGATTGGCATAATCTCTTACATTACAAAAATATTATAAATATGGTCAATCAATTTCACCCACTGTTTGCAGGACGCTGCTGTGCGCAATTGGCTGCCGCCTTTCTCCCTAAAATTATACAGTCAATTGACTTTACAGCGTATTCTGTGAAGAGCTTTGAGATGTGATCAAAGGCGCTATATTAAATGTAAGAATTATTATTATAGTGCATCTATTAAAATCTCATTAATCAGGGGCCTGAAATGAAGCTCGCGTCACCCGCTGCATCACAGTCGTATCAAGATCAGTCACCATGTGAGACTCATTTATAATTATATATAAGAATTTGGCAGCAATAAAAATAAATCTGTGTAAAACTGGTTATTCAGTTCCTCATTCTGCCCTCTGTTAGTCATGTGACAGCTAATTTACAATGGCTGTTTTATATTCACGGAATAATTGTAGTCTTCAGCTGAATCTAATTTCAGTTTTTTTTCATGAATAGTCAGTTGATCTTCAGGAGTGAAAATGGCTTCTGATTTTTTTTTTCCCCATCCTCGCGTCTAGTTTAATGTTCTCGGGACCAACGCGATAGTCTCAAGGCGGTGGAAGGATTTGTGGAAACTGAATCCGCTGCGTTGTGATATGGGTTCCTTTTAACAAATTGTTTTGCCGTTGGAGCCACGAGTGAAATAATCATTTTGCATTTTAGTGCCAAGACAGTTTTTTTTTACTCTGTGTCGGCCTGGCTGGCTGGCTGGCTGGCGCAGTGGGTAGAGCTCCCGCCTCCCGAGTCAGAAGGTTTATGGGTTCAAATCCCCGTGTTGATAGTTGGAATCTCATAGTCTGAAGTGTCGCACTCCAGTGCAGGTCTAGGGGATGTGTGCAGTATGGTCGGAGGTAACATCCTTCAGATGAGACATTAAACACAGTACGCAATCAGTTTTCAGTGTACCCTGTGAAGATTTTGTTTTGAGACGTCTCAACGACGGGATAAGGCGCCATATCAAATGCAAGGGTTGTTATTCTTTGTGTATAATCTCAGTACATTGCATCAGATTATTAGAAATAAGGAAGTAACTGCAGCACTGAGTTTCTTGCTCCTGCCCACCGATAGTATAACCAATGAAATGCTGTACTTCTCGTGACGGGTAAAGGTAGAAAGAAAATGAGTTAAAGGTCGCTAAAGTAGCCACTGGCATTCATTTGTTGAAGCCCTATTTGCATGTTTTTGCCAATCAAATCGAGTGTTCCCGGTAACACTCAATGAGAAATGGGTTAAGTTTATCTAAGCAGCTAGCTGATCTGTTGGATTTCCCTTCTCCCCTCCCCAAAAAAGGTCCTAACTACGTTGCGCATTCTTTTAGATAATGTAAACGTTTTCCTAATGTCGGCCGGCAGTTTTCTGAGAGTGACTAATTACCAGGGAATGGTTCCTGGACTGCCCTGTAATTGTGGAATTTGCTGATGAATGCGAGTGAGGGTGGAGGAATCTTAAAATAAAATTCTTTTTTATCTAAAAATAAGAAAATGTGATTTTTCATTTTTTTTCAGTTTATGTCGCAATAACAGTGTATGTAACCGCTCTTGTTTTTGGGAGTACTGCATCCCAAAGGCTCTATGTGTAGTTAAACAAGGCAGATGCGGAAATGAAGGTGGTTTTGCAGGCATTAAAGGTACAGAACAGTAGATTTTGGTGCAAATCTCACACGCTATGTAACTAAACATTTGTTTAATCCCTTTTTTTTAAAATGGTTAGTCAATCCATGACTCTTTGTGGGTCACTGTGGTGCGCAATTGGCTGTCGTGTTTCACCCACAAATGTATAGTTAATTCCCTTTACAGTGTGCTGCCTGAAAAACATGAGAAGGCATTATATCATATTGGAGGAATATTATATTATTATTATCGAACCAATCACAGCAAGTTTTTTTTAATATAACTCTTCAGAACTGATTCAATACTCGAGACCTATTAAATACTTTAAGGAGAGTCAAGGCAGATTATCTGCAGGAGCAAGAAAAAAATGTTAGGACATTCTGTGGTTTGTCTGTCTCTCTTCCTCCCCGATTTTCTTTTATGCACTTTTCGTAACCTTACAAGGAGAGGAGAGAGCTTTGCCAATGGCCAATTATAAAATGGGATAATTTGTGAGTGATGTCATTGTTTCAGGGCTGATCTCTTCACAGAGTTGGCCAAGTTCATACTGCGAATGTAAACAGGAGACTGTTCTGTTTACTGCAAGGCTTCATCATCCGCTGGATTTTTCCAGTTGGTTTCGAGCACAATGAGAAATGATCTGCTGTTTACTCCCCGCAGAGGGATCTTCACTGCCTTGGGTTCCGGGGCCAAGAGGAGATGCATTTCCATAAAAGAGCATTTTTTTCTCCCCCTCCCCCCCACCCCCCCAACTCCCCCCAACTCCCCCCCACCCCCCCAACTCCCCCCAACTCCCCCCCACCCCCCGAACTCCCCACCTTTTAAAAAAATAAAACTGTAAAGGTCAAAGTGCAGGCAGTGGAAGTCGCTATTTACTGTACATTGACACACAATTGTACTCAGAAAGCACCGACTGCTGTGAGAGTGAGAAGGGATACAACAACAATGACGACAACTTATATTCGTATGACGCCCTTCGCGCGGTATATTTTGTGGGTGAAGTCAATTACAGACAGCTGTGTCCCACAAACAGTCAATCATTTTTTTGGGGGGGATTATTACCCCCGGAAATTGAACCCGCCAGTCAACCAACTAATAACCGGGTTGCTGCCTGCGTACTCATTAGATAGCTTGATGGGCTGTCATTGGAAGGCAGCCCGCGTTATGGGCCGAGATCCGGGGTCGCTAATTCAGGAATACCGTATTGCGTGTGCGGTCCAAAGCAATCCGGCTGTAGCAAACTCTCGTCTTAAAGCAGAAATGGTCTCTTTCCATCTTCCCACAAATGCGCGGTTGCCTTTTACAGTGAGAAGAATCCGAAGGGCTTTTGAGACTTTTGAATGATGCAGGGCGCAATGTCAAACGCGGGGATGATTAGATCTTTTGAGAGGTGTGGGAGCAAAGGGGACAGTCCCTATAGGTCAAGAAGGGGGTAAGCTCCTTGCGTGCTTCAGAAGTAGGGTGTTGCAGAGTTTCTCAAGTACTCCCAGTCATTGCAGAAGAGATCTCAAACGCAACATGAACCAATAAAACAGAAAAGTCCCCTGTGAGCAACAACTAACACCTACAGTACATCATTCAGGAGTTAACATGGATGTTAGTCAAGATTGTTGGGTACTGTAGTTCCCTTTCTTTACACTGTATATTTAAAAAGTCTAAAACTGACTGACCAGTTATATAAATAGAACACCTTGGTTCCTGGTGTGAGAATCCTGTCAACAGGTTTGGGGGAAACTCTGTAGGTTTTCCCCGCACTACAGTATTGTGTAACCAATCATAAGATTGTTAACACCAGCAATATCTTTGCTGCGACTTGGCTTTTAAAAAAAGATTAAACGAGAAGTACCATTTGAACAGCTAGTTCTTGTAGTGCATCACAGAGGGAATGCGTTAGTCACACGGTTAAACTGCTTTTCGTTGCATCAGATTGATACTGACGGCAGCTCACTGGGCTGCGTTATCTTATTTCAAAAGGCACGTGATTTATTCAATCTGAAGTTGGTCAATTTCTGACCATTTTAAGCAGTGGAATGTTTGGCTAAGGCTTTGTTGACTTTGGTTGTGTGGCAAGGTTACGGACGGTGCATTGTATTGTAAATATTCCCAACAGTGTGAAAAAGTACTACAGCAGAACCCCCTTTATAACATTTCTTTCTAACTCTGCTTATAGCCCATTTAGGGAATGTAGTCATTTACTTATCCCAAAATGGACACCTCAACTCAATTGACCCCGGACCTCTGTAATCTCCTCTCCCAGCAGTACCCTCCCTGCCTCCGCTCTACTGGGTCCGTCCTCCTCCTTATCCCCCGAATCCTCCCCTCCATCATTGGCGGCCGTGCCTTCAGCCGTTATGCCCCATAGCTTTGGATCTCCCTCCCTCAGCTCCTTCGCCTCACCCCCCACCCTCCTTCCCCATCTTCAGGTCATGCCTGAAGACCTTCCTCTTCAACCTTATTTACAGTTCTGGCGTGCAGAGAGTTATATAAATGCAAGTTATTGTTATTGGTGGTGGTCTAGAAATGGCTGAGTTAGACACTGCTCTGAAGACTATAAACACAAGCTTACAGAATTTTGCAATGCCTTGCTTGCTTCTTCCTTTCCCCTTATCAGTTTCTCACACGTACAGATTTACTGATGTTCTTTGCCTATCGAGCTGAGTAACGAACTGAGTCTTATTACAGAAGCTGTTTTCACTGCTACAATGTTTAATGTTCCATCTTTCTAAACCTCTTCTCTTGCAGATAGTGGCGCTGTGTGACATCGTCGCAGAATGCGCGAATACAAGCTAGTTGTCCTGGGTTCAGGAGGCGTGGGCAAGTCTGCTCTGGTGAGTTCATGACATTGACTGTTGTCTTAACGCTACGAACGCTTGTGAATATTGGCATTGCTGAATTGATCAAGAGTATTCTCCAAGACAAATCACTTTGGGTGTTTAGCTAGTGTTGTGGCTGTAGGAGGAAAGCTGGGGTTGGATTGCCACCCCACTCTTTCAGACCCGTATTGCTTTAGGACGCAAGCGATCTGAAAACTGGGGCCAATGGTGGGAAACGACTATTGCTGGGTCCCTGTGAAGTTGGGGGAAATTAAAACGTTCAAATGACGACCAGAGTAAAATTCAGAGCGGGCTGGGTGGATTGAATGGGCTGTGCAGAAGAAATGGAATAACTCCCTACATTGTGTGAGTGAATGTATACAATGGGCTGGATTAGGAGGAGGTCATTTCAGCCCATCGAGCCTGTTCTGGCAGTGTTATTAGATCATTGGCAAATCCTTTAAAAGCCGTTTCCCTCGCTTTACTCGGTGCCTCCTAATTAGCCTGTACATTCCGAGTCATTTTTTTTTTTTTTTTAAATCCATCTCCCTTTGAAGCAACTCCCAGTTAATTCTGCCTTTACAGCTTTCTTGGGTAGGGCATTCCACTTCCACATTTACACGGCCCTTTGCTGACGTAGCTTCCAGATGAAGGATAAGACCGAGGAGACGTTTGCGTTTCCTTTTGGAACTTCTGGGATATCTTTTGAGAGGAAGTGAAAATTGAAGGTTTAGGCATCATTTTTCTAACTGTTGAGAGAATACTTGGACTTTCAAAGCTCCCCACAACATTTGTCTGAGAAATAAATAACAATAGTAATTCCTTGCATTCCATATATAGACTGATCATGTCTTTGAGACGTCTAAAAAGCGTTGTAAAATGAATTGCAAACTGTGTTGTTTTGTGGGGTGGAATATCGCAAACCCAGAAAAAGTGCAACCCTTAAGAAAACTTGACATCCTGAAACTGATTTAAAGTGTTGCTGCTGTCTTCTGACGACTTCCTACCCTGCAAATAAATTCCGTTGACCATTTATTTGCGTGTTCTAAATACTATCCGTACAGAGACATGTAAAGAAAATCTTATCGCGTTGAACGCTAAGTTGCCACTTTGCCAATGTGCCACTTTGTCGGTTATGACTTTTAGACTGCGTTAAACTAACTAACTTAATTCATGTAACGTATAACCTTTACCCAGAAGAGCTGCACGTGGCTGGCCAACAGTTACTACTTTTCATAAGGTACAAAACTATCTTTGAACACTTTGTAGTAGAACTGAGTTCAATTCAACCACAAGCCCACGAGCTCGACCTATTGCATGTTCAGAATGTTTCTCTGCTCTGTGTCTGTGTGTTTCCTCCAATAACCTTTGCCTCGATACAACGCCTACAGTTTAATAACTCATAAAGTGGTTAACAGGTAAATTGCTGGCAAGTGTAGTGACTTACATGTAGGCAAATTGTGCAGCTCAAAACAACAGCTTTTAAGTCGATTGGTTTTTGACATCTTAAAAAGCCGAGACGGGTAGTGAAAATGGCGGAATCTATGAGTTAAACAAGCGACCAGGAATGGTCTGGTATTGGTGAATTTGAGTGTCATAGAGACCTTTTGTGGCCTGGGTTTGCAGAGGGCTGTAAATTGCAGTCTTGGTTAAGTTTTTATTTTAAATCATTTTCATTTCCTTTAAGCAGTGACTCATGCTACAATAGTTTTGCTTGACACAAAAAAAAAATTGCTACTTGTTCTATTTATATAATGGAAGGAGACAGCGGTTTTAATCTGTGCTGGTTGAATGGGAGTGTTCTCTGTTTCTCCTCCTCCTCCCTCCCCCCACACTTCCCCTCCGCCACTGACCCATGGCCCAAAGGATGTCGCAACGTAAACCATTTGGAAAGATTTTGCTGCTGTTGTAACTGATGCCTTGATTGCCAACAGGAATCTGTTTCCAGTACCCTTTTCCAGTGCTCAGTAACAGTCACACACACGGCTACTCTATGGAACTGGGCTATTTCTCAGAGAGTGCTTAATACGGAATAAAAGCAGGAAAGATTATTGTTTTTTTTCAACAAAAAAAATCCATCCCGGGTTCAGTAAGAGTTTAGGGGTTAGTGACACTGGTTTGGATCCATAATAGCCCCCAATCTCTGGAACTCCATCCTGCAGTTCCCCCTCCCTGGCCTCCTTCAAGTCCCACCTCAAAACTCTCCTCTTCGATGGTCCCATTGGCAGTATTGATTTGCAGTGTTTCCCCACTATGGGTGTATTATTTTGCCAACGAATATATACAATGTTTGTGCAGTGGGATTAATGCTGGAATATATGTTCTTCTGGCATTGCTGTTACACCAATTGGTGGATATTTTGAGGTCTCTAATAATAATAATGATGATAATAATCTATGTTCGAATCCAGGCAGGTCAGGGCGAAATCTTGGGCAAGTTTCCTTACTCCACACACACACACTCACACTCACACACGCGCGCCTAATAATCCTCAAAAGAAAAAACACAATAATAAAAATTGGTCATTTCAATGCACGACTGTGTGTGGGGGAGACACTGCTGTGCGCAATTGGCTGCCGTGTTTAGCCCACAAACATACAGTCAATTCACTTTACAGCGTATCCTGTGAAGCGCTTTGAGATGTCGATAAGATGTGGAAAGCGTTATATCAAATGCATGGATTATGATTGTTATTATTTATTATTAATCCTTATATTTGGTATCGCTCCGTGGTATCGGTGAACTCTGCAGCTTTCAACATTTGCTTGTACAGTGAACATTGATTTTTAAACTTCGGCAGCATTGCACTCCGCTAACATCTCGGGACTAAACCAAAGTTCTCTCTCAGCCTTATTCCATTAAATTTTTTTATATCTCTTCTAAACTCTGGAATACCATAATCTACCGATCTGAGGAGCTGAGAATCAAAGGGGGAACGAGAGCTTGGGTGCTGTCACATTCGCTTTGCCATCATGGGACAGTTTATAGTCACCAAAGCTAATTATACCTATGATTTGAGCTGAGTCTCCTCTCGGCCCGGACTGTTCTGCCAACTTTTCGGTTGTCTTTGACGTACGTGTCTGTATTGGTCTTGCTTGTCAGCACTTTCCCCAGTTATGTCTATTCGTTTCTGTTTTGGCACAGACGTTCCACTCTAGGAGTGCGGGTCAGTCAGTCAGTATGTAACCTAGAAAAAAAAAACTGCGTCTCATTCCCGCCCACCCATCCACACCCTGCGTTTAATCCAATGGTTTAATCCAATAGATGTGACGTAGTGGCATATGTGAAGTTATGAAAAGTAGGACAGTTGTATGCATAATAATCCTTGCATTTGATACAGCCCCTGTCTTCGGGAGTCTCAGAGCACTTCGAAAGAAGAAACTGAAGTGAACCGACTGTATGTTTTGTGGGCGAAAGGCGGCAGCCAATTGTGCACAGCAGCGTCCCCCACAAACAGCCGTGGATTAAGTGACCCAAGTTATTATTGTTTGTTTTTGAAAATGACCTGGAAATAGTGAATATGTGGGATTATCTGAAACCAATTGACCTCGGAGGTTAAATCAGTAAATCTCAGTGAGCGTAAGGTACATAATTGGCCTATTTTGTTCAGTTACACAACTACATGTGTTAACACTCTTCTCGCCTGATGTTCGCGGGTTCAATTTTCACATTTGTGGTCAATTTCTGGTATAGTTTGCAATTCCCAACGCACCCGTAACTAATTAGTGTTTTCAATCAGTTATATTGCTTTGCTTAATACGGTTCTAAAAATGTGGGCTCCCCAATGGCTTAGTGAGCTTGATTTGTTCTTGTAATTCAGTCATACGTTCAGGAGTGGTGCTAGGGTTCAATCCCTCGCTTGTACTGTACTGTGCTGTGATATCTTGTACTTACATGGCCTGCAATTCAAGGGGGTGGGGGGTGGGGGAAGAGGGGGATAATTTCAGAACAAACCTGTGTATTACACAACTTCAGTAAGCGAGGAGTAAACACATGGAACAAGCTCCCTGGGGAGACAAGACGGTGGAAGCAGAAAGTGTTGTTTGTTTCAAGAGTAAATGAGATAGGTTTCTACTGGAAAATAATATCTGGGGAGACGGTATATAGTTTGGGACACGACATGTCAAGGCACTGCCCGGGATGGTGGAAGATGGACTAGATGGACCTTGGTCTTCTAATAATAATAATAATCCTTGCATTTGATGTAGCGCTTTTCACTCGCTTGTAAGGCGAGTGCTCTAACCACTGAGCGACAGAACTCACCTCCAGGTATATAGCAAGGTACATATAGCCTTATAGCAAGTTATTATCAATTGGCTAGGATGGTTCTGTTCGTCCCAGCAACCTATTTAAGGAGTGAAAATTTGGCCTGGGTTTCTGCCCTTGACTGCTATCCACAGGTGACTCTTGAAGACTCTCGGATGGATGTGGCCAGCTACTGGTGGGTCGATGTGGTGTTGGCTGCTCTTGAAGAACGTGTGAATTGTAAAGGAGTTTATTTAAAACTACCGTAGTTGGCTTGAAATATGGCATCTTAACCCATTCGCTGCACTGTTTGAGTTCCGAATGCAAATGTTAACATCTTTAAGTTGCTGCTCCTATTTTTTTTTAAAAAATAATGTTTTTCAGGACATTTCTTTGATTGTTTTTTTTAAAATCCGAAATAATGCAGACTCTCCCACCCCACCCCCACCCCCACCCCCAAACCCCACCCTCCCCTCTGAATCCTATAGAATGTTGGTTCAATGCAGAATTTCAAATGCCGCTGTCCTAACCACAAGTATTCCTTTCTCTTTCCTTTTCAGACCGTACAATTTGTTCAGGGAATATTTGTTGAAAAGTATGACCCTACAATAGAAGATTCGTACAGAAAGGTGAGAGGCGATGGGGGCAGAGGCTGGGAGCTGGGGGTGGGATGGGGTTGGTTTGGCATGGGTAGGAGAGAGAAGTATTGAGAGTGATAACTCAAAACACTCATTTCTGGCAGGGAAATCTGGTTTGTTTAAAAAGGATTTTTAATCCATTAACATAAAGCTCTGGGAGGTTACCCTGCTTGAGGCTGTGCTGTGTGAGTTACTGTTGTTGTTCAGATCTGTCTCTCATCTCCCCCACCTCCTCCACTTCCCTCCCCCGTCCCGTCCCCAGCTCGGGTCTGACACAGTGACTGTCCAGCGCCTTGAGATGTCCTCCTGGCGTGAAGGGATCTGTTTATACAAGCGTGATACAAGTGTAATTCTGTTGCTGTTGTCTCTTTTACCAAAGTTTGGGCCTTTAATAAAGTTGTCAAATTCTAAAATGGTAGATCTGTGCTATAAGTTAGTCGGTTGAAAATTATACAATGGAAAATCATCTGCAGTGATAACTGGAGATAATGATCAAGACCTCAACTGCTCATTTGATCTTATCCGTCCAAAATACTGTCTTTCCGTTATGTTATTGAGCAGTTTCTTGTCTCGAGTCCTGCCCACAGTCACCCTTTTCCTAGCAACTTGTTCCAGTTGCTGATCACTCTCTCCTTAAACAAATCATCCTCTGTGTAAACTTACATTTTAAAACTTGAAGGTCTGCCTTCTTTTGTTTCGAGGGTGTTAACTAAACTCAAGCCTCCGTACGTTGACCTTTTCGAAACCTGCATTATTGCATTAAAAGAAACCTAAGAGAAACCTCCACCCTATTATTTTCTTGTCAACACAAGTACTTTTGCCGTGCAAAGTATTATGTGTTTTTTTGGGTGGGGGTGGGAGGGTGGGGTGGGGGGGGAGATGGGGAAAGAGGAGAAAGCAAGCCTTAGTTCATCTGTTTTGTTACCATTTGAATAGGTGAACCTCTGTAATTTTTCACAAACACCTGAGGATTTTCAATTGCACTATGATTACACCCTGGACGTTACTACTGCATTGCCGTTTGTCCACAGAAACATCCATTTCATACGACTCTGGCTGGTGCTCACAAAGCCACCTACTGTTCAGCAACACACTTCCATCTCGTCTCCTCCTTCATCCTTTTCCAAAAACATGTTAAGAAACTACAGCAACAGCATTTCACAGCCTCCTCCTCCTCTCTCTCTCTCTCTCTTGCCCTCCCTTTGAGGCTTTTTTTGTTTAAAAAATGAGGTTAAATTACAGAACTGTACCCTGGGTTGTTTGGAGCCAAGATTCAATGATATTTACACATGATTCAGAGGATGAATTTAATGATACTTTCAATGGGCTGCAGCTGGAAATGGCCCTTTTCTTTATAACCACCGCAACAACAACAGCAACAGATGACATTTGTACGGCTCCTTTCACGTCGGGAGGACGTTCCAAGGCTCTGGGTGACACTGATGTATGTGTCTGCTCTGAGATGACGCCAGGATTCGATTGCCTGACTTCACTATTTGGCTCCCCTCCATTCTGGCCTGAAAGGCAGTTTTGGTTTAATCATAGTTTATGTCTCCCTCCGGATTCCTCCATTGGGAGGGAGGGAGAGAGTGAGGGTAGGGAGGGAGAGAGGGAGGATACGGAGGGAGGGAGGGAGGGTGGGTGGGTGGGTATCGGTATCTTTTAAAGCAGAAAATCTCGGTTTACTAACTAAAGGCGCTGTTACAATATGTCATTTTGTTGTTGTTGTTGGAAGAAGTGGTCTGACAATCGGACTGCTTTGATTGAAGGACTCAATTTGCAATGAAATCCTTCATCGAGCTGCCCTCCATTACGTCCTCACACTCTGTAACACTGCAGCTATTATTGGAGCACTGAATGTCTTGTATTGGAAATGTCCTTTTTTTAAAAAAAACACACAGAGCCCTGGTTCGATGCATCTCCCATTGTTCTCAAGTATACGCATTGACACTGGGTTTTGTTCCACTTCGAGTGCAGTGGATCCCAAATAAATCACACACATGTAAGGGTAAAATAGGACTTCAGTGTCTGACAGAAGGTGTGAACCGTCAGTTGTCGCCATTTGTAATAATAACACTACCACTGATAATCCTTACATTTGATACAGCGCCTTAGCTTCGAGACGTCTGAAAGCGTTTCGCAGAATATACTGCAAAACGAATGAACTTGTGTAATTCGAGGGGGGGTTGGTGGTGGGGGGAAGCGTCAGTCACAGCAGCGTCCCCACAAACAGTCGATTGACTGACATTATTGCTATTATTATTATGGGGGGGGGTTATCACCCCAGCAAAAGCCATCCGCCAATTAACAAACCACCGAGTTCCTACTTAACGCAAGGTAAATCAAGGCGGGTCGAGTAAGGAAACTTGACCTACATTTTTACCCTGCCCTGGAATCGAACCCGGGTCCTCTCGCTTGTGAGGCGAGCGAGTGCTGTAAACCACTAGGCTGCCGGACTCCCGGAGAGTAGTTTTAATGAGGAGAGTGCCTCTGACCCCAGTGAGCGCAGCTCCCAGTCAGTGCGCGGTGATAGGTTTATAAACTGATTAAGAGTTTAGTTTTGGACTTTGCTACCGGCTTTTACTGTCAGACAGTAAGAATAGTGCTTACTCTTTAAGTTGTTCTCTCTGGCGTAATCCGGGCAGTTGATCTGAAGCGAGTGTTAGCAGCTATCCCGAAACACTGACTGACGTGAACCACACATCGCTTCCTTTGTTAGAATAAAGACACCCCCAAATAAATTGGTTTGGTTTCGATGCACATTAAACATTTACTTGAGTCCCGTTTGCCCTAATTGGATTCAGTAATAACCCCTCCCTCTGTTTATGTTTGGAAATATCATTGAGATCTGTGGCTTGCAAAGAAAACTCAACGTAAAGACTTCTTAAGCCCCCCCTGGATATTCCTAGGCGTGTGGGGAAATACACTGAGAAGCGATCGATGAAAGTTCTGAGTGAATTCACCCGTAAACGTTTACAATGTTAAATACAGCAGCCGCTATTGATTCCATCGATCTGCCGGCTCTCACACTCCCTACTCTTGTTTCTTCTTAACACTTTGTATGTGGAGTCCTGTAGCTCACTGGTTAGAGCGCTCGCCTCGCAAACAAGAGGACCTGGGTTTGATTCCCGGGCAAGTTTCCTTACCCCCCATATACACACACACGTGCCTCTGTTTACCTAGCAGTAAATAGGAACACAGTTGTTAGTTGATTGGCGGATCGCTTTCTGGTGGGATTATAATTATTGATTTTATTATTATTTATAATCATGATGATTCGGTCGCTCAATCTACGGCTGTTTGTGGGAGACGCAATTGGCTGGGCCTTTTCGCCCATAAAATATACGGTCATTTCACTTTACAGTATATTCCATAAAACGCTTTGGGACGCAACAAAGGCGTGATAAGGCTAGGATTATTATTGTACTGTACTTCGCTAAATGCCTTCTGTGACATGTGACAGGACTTCAAGTATCTTGATTGTGAAGAGGTTTACTGAATATGTGTTGTTTTTTTCCTTTCTGTCTTCGCAGCAAGTTGAAGTAGACAGCCAACAGTGCATGCTTGAAATCCTGGACACTGCAGGGACAGTAAGCAATCTTTCCTCCACACACAATCTCTTTAGCTGAGCACTGCGAAGGCATTCCAATCGCAATTCGCAAGGTCATTAAAACTATCGTATAAATGGGAGAGAGATATATATATATAATATACACGCGCGCACACACACACACATGTACACACACACAGACACACACAGACACACGCATTACACCGATGTTCTGACACGGAGGGATTCAATGAAGAGGCCGAAAAAGAGTCCGACGCCCTAATTTGTCTAAATCTCATAGATTTATGAGGTAAGGGAAGAAGGCTCCAAACCAAGGTGAGAATTCCCTGCGCCTCTCACCTACACATGGAAGTGCCAGAGATAGGATTGTGGGAATGGAATTCTCTATCTCTCTCTCTCTCTCTCTTCCTATAGGGACGTGCAAATTAACCGTTGTGTAAAATTTATATACAGTGTGTATATATATATATATATATAGTATAACATTCTCCACAGTAGTTTTCTTTTGTAAGTGGCCTTGAGTCATGGGTTTCAGTTGACATGTAACTGAAAGTCATTACGTATTTGCCGCATTTGCCATTTATTTATTTTGCCCGTTTCAGGAGCAGTTCACGGCGATGAGGGACCTGTACATGAAGAACGGACAAGGTTTCGCGCTAGTATATTCTATCACGGCACAGTCCACGTTTAATGACTTACAGGACCTCCGGGAACAAATCCTCCGAGTCAAGGACACCGAAGATGTGAGTAAAACCTCCCCTCTGTTCGGCTGCCGCGGGCGGCAGCAACACCAAAGCTGGAGGTGTTGGCCAATCTCCTGGGCTCCCTCACATGCCACACTCAAGCCAACGGCTCCCCCACTTTAACTCTTTTGAGTTGGAGGCTTGGCTCTTTTCTTAAGGCATACGCTTGTTTGAAGTGTACAGTGGCTCTCCTACATCAACCCTCCCTGCCTTCCCAACCCTCCCTACCCTCCTCCACCAAACCTCCCTACCCTCCAGTGGCGGACAGGTATCGTTTGTGGGTTTCTAAGTTTACAGTGTTCGTTCGTTTCAGGTTTCTCTTTTTTCCCCTCTCTTTCCCCAGTC
The DNA here is from genome assembly GCA_035084275.1 of Hydrolagus colliei. Taxonomy (NCBI): domain Eukaryota; kingdom Metazoa; phylum Chordata; class Chondrichthyes; order Chimaeriformes; family Chimaeridae; genus Hydrolagus; species Hydrolagus colliei. The sequence continues at coordinate 148,588 of JAYJKW010000378.1, read as the reverse complement.
CCCATCCGCCCCCCTTTCCAGGCTCTCCCCCATCCAATCTTCACCCTTTCTCTCTCTCTCTCTCTCTCTCTCCCTCCCTCCCTCTCTCTCACTTCCCTCACTCCAAATATATGTGTGTGTGCATTTGGTAAGCGTTTCATTCAGCTTGACGGGAACTGGTTAAGCCGAATTTAAGCAACCGCTTACAGGAAGTTGTCTTTCTGTGTATGAATCACCAGGGAAATTCCCATTGATGGTACAATCCACAGCTGTAGAGCATTAATAACAGGACCTCCTTCCCTCCCTCACACGACCAGGGATTCCCCTCACACAGCACTGACTTGAGCCTCTTATTTATTTGCATCTGTGTGAGGGGGGGGGGGGGGAATTAAGCAAATAGTTTATTTTGTACAGAATTGTGCTCTTGAGTAGGTCACTTAAAGGCCTAATCAGACTGTTGTAAAGGCTCTCCTGTAATCCTTCCGAGATTTTAAGGTCGCCTTTTCTTCAGTTTTGTATCTATCCCGACGCCTTTTGAGATCAGTGAAGGTGAAAGCCGTTGCACTGTAGCTGTAATAACTGTACCCTTGTGAAATAAGGACGGGAGCGCTTTGCATCGGTGGTGTGAGAAAGGCTCTTGGCTTTCCGTCCATCCTTGTTGAGTCCTGTAGCGCAACGGCTAGAGTGCTCGCCTTGTGAGCATGAGACCTGGGTTTGATTCCTGGCGGGTCAGGGCAAAAACCTTGGGTAAATTTCCTTACTCCACACACACACACACAATACAGTTTACAGTATATCCTGTGAAGCGCTTTGAAATGTCTTGAAGACGTGATAAGGCACTTTATCAAGTGCCAATGAATATTCCATCGTGTTGTAAAAATCTAAACTTTGTGAATTTGGTAACTTGTGATGAAGTTTTTTTTCCGTCCTCCTCTCCCTCCCTCCCTCCCTCCCTCCCTCCCTCCCTCCCTCCCTCCCTCCCTCCCTCCCTCCCTCCCTCCCTCCCTCCCTCCCTCCCTCCCTCCCTCCCTCCCTCCCTCCCTCCCTCCCTCCCTCCCTCCCTCCCTCCCAATTTTCTGTTTAATCCACAAAATCTTTGCTGCATTGCGTGTGCAGACACTGGGCAATTACACGAAGCCAGTTTTTAGTTCAGAAAGGTTATTGTACTGGAATAGTGAGAGCAGTGTTCTCATGTGTACGGTTGAATCCGGGCCATGTTTTCTTTAATCTATTCAATTGATGATCTCATTTAGTAAAATGTGATGTGAAAATAAAAAAACGAATAAACTCCAGGCTGGTGGGTTTAAGAGTGTTCTCGCAAAATGAGCTTAACTCGGAATTTTAATAACTAATCCACAAGCTGTAAATGTTACTAGTTGGGGTTTCATTATATGAAAAGTTCTGCCGTCTAGCCTTCAAAATTGACCACAATTTAATCTGTTTTATATGTTTTAAAAATCTATATTATTATCAGTGGATTTTGTTTAGAATTGCCTAACTGGACCAAATCCATGTAGCTCGTTGGTCAGAGCGGGAGACCTGGGTTCAATTCCAGGCCGGTTGGGCAAGTTTCCTTACTCCACACACACACCTAATAATAATCCCTCGAAAAAAAAATACGATAGTAAATTGGTCATTTCGATCCACGACTGTTTGTGGGGGAGACGCTGCTGTGCGCAATTGGCTGCCGCGTTTCACCCACAAAATATACAGTCAGTTCACTTTACAGTGTATTCTGTGAAGCCTTTTCACAGATGCCTGGAAGATGTGATAAGGCGATGTACCAAGTGCAAGGATTATTTAAACCATAAGGGAAGAAATCTTCCATCCGTGGATCGTTGATCCCTTCCCCCCCCCCCCATTTTAAACCTGGTGGAACTTTATCCGGCACAGGAAAAGGAGATGTAGAGTCAGTTAATTTCTGGGTGATGGTGATGATTCTGAACTGGCTTGAAAGGTGACGTTTTCCATGTAACTGAAAGCTCAGACATCTAATCCTTAGACGGGGTGGGGGGGTGTGGGGGGGGGGAGCAGGTCAATCAATCCCTGATGTGTCAACGCACATCCAATTAGGGCCACGGCTCGACAGGCGTGAGCTGGATGAACGAGCCTGTACTGATCCCCCTCTGTCGACGTCAGCTCTAGGCCAGAGCACATTCACTGTAGAATATCTCCAGAGGGTATTATGGGGTGTATTTGTCAGCCTGTAAGTTAATATCGTAAAATACAAGCGGTTTTGTGGCTGTGACGGGCGAGGGTTGCGAGCGTATGCTTTTAGTCATTTTAGTCTAATTTTGTTATTGTTAAATGTGAAGATCTTTGTCCATTCGACCATCTCTTATGAGTTGAGACTTGGGCAACAGTTGACTGATATTAATTGGTCTGGGAGTAGTGGGGGGGTGGAAAGTCCAGTGGAAGTCCTGACTGCAATAAGGGGAATTCTGTCTGTTCTCCATCTAAACCATTGCAGCACTGAAACCCGATGAGATCTGTGCTGCGTTCTCCAATACCGTTAAACATAAATGGAGCTGTCACAGTGGATGACATTTTTACACAAAAAAAAATTCTCTCTGTTGTAGTTCTTTCTTCCCCTGACTTTCCAGTCACCTGCTGATGGACTGTTGAACTGTGACGGAAGTAACTTCATCGAGTTGCTGTTATTATAAGAATAATAATAATCATCGTCATTTGGTCATTCAATCCACAGCTGTTTGTGGGACAATACTGTGCGCAAATGTGTGTGTGTGTGTGTCTGTGTGTTTGTGTGTGTAATTTATACAATAGGTGGCTATGTTTCTCAGAGGACTGTTTTGTCAAAGCAAAGTTCCAGGAAGTGTCAATGTTTCCCCGAGTGTAGCCAGGGAAATGTCCGGCTTGCTCCCTCGCTATTGTGAGACAATACTGAAAAACACACCTGTGTTTTCGATAAAGCAAAAAAAAAAAAGTTTTCCCCGCTAAGAGTGAACCCCTGCCCCGTCTGTGATGAACGCGTGGAGTGAGGGAGACATTGTCCACTGGCTTCTGTGAGTCAAAAATCCGATGTAAAGACTGTACTGTTGGGGACGGGTTTTCTAGACCTGAATGTAAGCCTTTAGGGTGACAGGTGGAGGAGAGAGAGATGGTGGTGGTTGTGGTGGTGGTGGAGTTAGGGGTGTCTTCAATCCGTGCGTACGGCAGCCACACAGAGCCTCTAACCTCTCGTTTCCGCAGGTTCCCATGATATTGGTGGGTAACAAATGTGACTTGGAAGACGAGCGAGTGGTGGGCAAGGAACAGGGACAGAACCTAGCCAGACAGTGGAATAACTGTGCCTTTTTAGAGTCCTCTGCAAAATCAAAGATCAACGTTAATGAGGTAAAGATCACCGTTAATGAGGTTTCACTCTCCCACAAATATATATACATACAGTCAATTCACTTTACAGTATATTCTGTGAAACGCTTTGAGACATCATTAAAATGTGAAAAGAGACTATATCAAATGCAAGGA
>JAYJKW010000378.1:82679-144920 GCA_035084275.1 Hydrolagus colliei | reverse complement strand
TTAATCCCTCCAAAAAAAACCACAATGATAAAAATTGGTCATTTTCAATCCATGGCTGTGTGTGTGTGTGTGGGGGGGGGGGGGGGGGGGGGTGTGTGAGGGGTGGGGGGGTTTGGCGGGGAACGCTGCCGTGCTCCATCGGTCGCCGCGTTTCGCTCTCCCACACAAAATAAATAAATCAATATATATATATATATACACACACTCAGTCAATTCACTTGACAGTCCATTCCTGTGAAACGCTTTGAGACACAGTTGATAAGATGTGGAAAGCCGCGACATCAAATACCAAGGATTGTTAGTATTATTATTAATATTAATGGTGAGAGTGCGAGTGACGCGCGTACCTGAGGCGACGCCTGACTGAGTGTTCTCCGAAGCGCTGTGTTCTGCAGAGAAATTAAGGGTGTGTGAACTCAAGTCTTTGTTCTCCCTCTGGCCGGACTTCACTTCCCTCCAACCTAACTGTGAATGGGCCACATTGTCCAAACTTCACACACACACACACACACAGACACACGCACACGCAGACACACACACACACAGACACGCACACACACACACACAGACGCACGCACGCACACACACACACACGCCTAATAACAATAGTCCCGCCGAAAAGAAAACGCTTTGAGACACAGTCCGAGACCTCTCTTCCTAGTTTCAGGTCTCAGCTAAGACCTTTCCTTTCAACCTCTCCTTCGGTCACCCTATTACCCTACCCTCTCCCTCCCCACCTCTCTCCCTCCCCACCTCTCTCCCTCCCCTCTCTCTCTCATCTCCCCTCTCTCTCTCTCTCCTACCCACCCCCATCTACCCCCCCAACCCCCAATGGCTTGGCTCTCGGGATCCATTATTGTGAAGCGTCCTAAGACTCCTTACGGCAGGGAAGGAGGGAGGAGGGAGGACGTTATATAAACACAAGTTGTTGTTGTTGTTGTCGTTGACACCTACTCTCTTCCGCCTGCTCTGTAGGACACGGGGGTTTCTTGGACTGTTTCAAGAGCCTCGATCTCCAGGATCTCCCTTGTTCATTTTTCGTCATCCACATTGTGTCTGCCACCGTCTTGTTTATGAGTGACGGCATTCTGGTGAGTATCCTCTCTCTCTCTCTCTCTCTCTGCCATTACCACCCCCCCACCCCCAACCAACCCTGACCCCCCCCCCACCCACCCCCACCACCCACCTACCCACCCACCCACCCATCTCGTCTTCAGAGCTTCCAATTAAGCTCCCGTGGTTAGAGCACTCGTTCGCCTGACGAGCGTGAGACCTGTGTTTCGAATCCAGCAAGTTTCCTTACTCACACACACACACACACACACACACACACACACACACACGCCTAATAATAATCACTCCCTCAAAAAAAGCAATAATAAATTTGTCATTTCAACCCATGTGTTTGCGCGTGTGCGTATGTGTGTGTGTGTGGGTGGGGGGGGGAACGCTGCTGTGCGCAATTGGCTGCCGCGTTTTGCTCTCCCATAAATACATATATATATATACACAGTCAATTCACTTTACAGTATATTCTGTGAAGCGATTTTGAGACATAGTCTAGAAGACGTGAAAAAGCCGTGATATCAAACGCCAGGATTATTATTATTATTATAGAGGATTGTGTGTGTATTTTGTGGGCGAAAACGCGGCAGCCGATTGTGCACGGCAGCGCCCGCCACAAACAGTCGTGGACTCGATGCGTATTTCTCTTTGATGGGATTATTACCCCCCAGAAAGTGATCAGCCGGGTTCCTACTGACTGCTAGGGAAACAGAGGCGTATGTGTGTGTGTATGTGTGTGTGTGTGTATGTGTGTGCGTGTGCGTGTGTGTGTGTGTGTACGTGTGTGTGTATGTGTGTGTGTATGTGTGCGTGTGCGTGTGTGTGTGTACGTGTGCGTGTGTGTGTATGTGTGTATGTGTAGAGTAGCAGAGAGTAGAGTAAGGAAACTTGCTTATAGGTTTCCTCCTGCCAGGTCGGGAATCGAACCCGGATCCTCTCGCTTGCGAGGCCAGTTGCTCTGACCGCCTACTCCAGGGCTGAATGGGGATTCCTTGTTGACCCCTGCCTTGTCTCTGTCTCTCTCTCTCTCTCTCTCTCCCCCCCAGGGGGCTGTACTCTGCCTTTGTCTACTCCTACGCTGTGCGCCAGCCCGTAAAGATGGGTTCCAGGCTGGCTGGCTACCTGCCCAGTATGTTCTGGGCTTTCATCACCCTCGGCCGACTGGCTTCCATCCCCGCCTCCGGCAGACTGTCACCCCGCACAATGGTCTTCATCAACCTGGTGGGTATCCAACCTCAGAGGGTGGGGGGGGGGGGCAGGGATGTGTGGGTGGGGGGGGGAGTGGGGGGGGGGGGGGGGGGGGCACCTGCCCAGCGCCTTGGGACATCCTCCCAACATGAAAGGCAATGACTGTGTAAATGTCATTATTCGCTGTTTGCTGTTGTTTTGGTGGTTTTTATTATCGCTGCTGTTGTTGTCACTGTCTCTGTGGTGTGACCCCCCCCACCCTCCCCCCACCCCCACCCCCCCCCACCTCTCCCCTGGTTGCCTTTCAGGGTGGGATCATTGGGACGTTTATCCTGATGTTGTGCTTTCCCGCCAATTGGATCTGCCTGTTTGTCGGCACTGGGCTATTGGGGTTCTTCCTCAGCAGCACCTTCCCCAGCAGTGTTGGCTTACACTGAGGACATCCTCAACTACAAAGGTAAAGGCCCCTCCCTCCTCACTATTCAATAAGGTCATGGCTGATCTTCTAATCTAGCTTCCCTCCCTCCCCCACCCCACCCGGCCTTGTCCCCGTATCCCCTTAATCCCTTCACCCACAAGAAATCTGTCAATCTCGGTCTTGAATATGTTCAAGGACTGACCGACCGACCGACTGAGCATCTACTGCCTTTTGGAGTAGAGAAAAGAGCAGTTACTTGTGTAACTTTTGCCCTGAGCTCCTGCAGCTCAGTGGGTTAGAGCGCTCGCCTTCCAGGCACGTGAGACCCGTGTTCGAATCCAAGCAGATCAAGTCAGGGTGAAACCTTGGGCAAGTTTCCTGACTCCACACACACACACACACATACACACACACACCACAAACACACACACACATGATAATAATTCGTCCCCAATTGACTTTGGTTCCCTTTCCTCTCCTCTCCCATATAAAGGTTGTGCGACCACAGTCCTCGTCACGGGGGCTTGCATGGGGAGATGGCATTGCAAACCTTGGTGGGATCTGTGAGTTTATCATTCACTCCATGGTTTCCTTATAATATTAACAATAATAATTCCTTCCTTCCTAATAATAATAATAATAGTCACTCAATCCACGACTGTTTGCGGGGGAACGCTGCTGTGCGTAATTGGCCTCCGCGTTTCGACCCATCGAATGTACAGTCACCACGCTCTACAGTGTATTCTGTGAAGCGCTTTGTGATGTGATAAGTCTCTATATCAAATACAAATAGTATATTATTATATTAATACTATAATAATCCTTACGGGCAGGGCAAACCCGTAACCAAGTTTGCTTACTCCGCACGCGCACACACACATACACACACACACACACACACACACACATATACACACACACACGTGTACATACACACTTCTGTTTACCCAGCAGTAAATAGGAACCGTTGTTAATCGTATAATGGTTCGCTAACCTCAATCTGTGACACCAACCCCCCCGACCACCCCCCCCCCCCCACCACTTTCCTGTGGAGCTCCTGTAGCTCAGTGGTTAGAGCCACTCACTCACTCACTCGCCTTTCAAGAGAGAGACCTGTGTTCGAATCCAGGCAGGTCAGGTCAAAACCTTGGGCAAGTTTCCTTACTGAAAATCCTGAGTGTCCAGCTCCTCGGGGCGTCCTCTGGACACGAAGGCCGGCTGTGTGAATGTTGTTTGCTTGTTTGTTTGTTGCTGTTAACGCTGTTGTTCTGTGGCCTTGCCTCCCTGAAAGGTTATTTACTCCCATCCCAGCAATGTGTTTCTCCTGTGTGGGTTAGTGTTCGGCTGCTCAGCTCTTGGATTCTACTTCCTCCTGGTGTTGGTCCACAGAATACATGTTCACTACAGCACCACAGGTAAGGACGGACGGAGGGAGGAGAGGAGAGGAAGATGGAGGGAGAGAGGGAGGGAGATGGAGGGGGAGACGAGGGAGGGAGATGGAGATGGAGGGGGCTATGCAGAGAGGGAGGGAACCTTAGAAGGAATATTTTTTTTATATATACTGTATGTATATATGTTTTTTACTGTGTGTATATAAGATTTTCTGCTGCTCAGCAAAAATTTCTCTAGTTGTAGCTATTTGAAGTCCCGTAGTTAGAGCGCTCGGCTCGCAAGTGAGAGAACCTGGTTCGATTCCGGCAGGTCAGGGCAAAAACCTTGGGCAAGTTTCCTTACACCACACACACACACACACACACACACATACATAGACAGACACACAGACACATATAGACATACACACACACACACAAACACAATACATCTAATAATAATCCCATACCCAGAAAAACAAAATTGTCATTTTCAATCCATGACTGTTTGTGTGTGTGTGGGGGTGGGGGGGTGGGAACGCTGCTGTGCGCAAATGGCTGCCGCGTTTCACTCTCCCACAAATTTATTATATACACACACACACAGTCAATTCACTTTACAGTCTACTCCGTGGAAGCGCTTTGAGACACAGTCTCCAGAAGACGTGAAAAAGCCGCGACATCAAAACGGCAGGATTATTATTATAATTATTATTATAATCTGTGTGTGTGTGTTTTTTTTCCCCTTGTTTTAAAGCGATTCGAAACGAGTGCCAATTCCCGAGGCCAGAGTCTCCTACCAGAGATGAGGAACACAGAGCGAGGGACCACATCTATCTCCCACACGAGTAACTCCAACACAGCCCAGTCACTGCCCACCGAGAGGGGGGTGGGGGGTGCGTGGGGAGGGGGTGGGGGGGGGGAATCCACAGCCGACCCTGTAGCTCATAAGCGTGTGATACCTGTGTTCGAATCCAGGCAGGTCAGGCCAAAAACCTTGGGCAAGTTTCCTTACTCCACACACACACACACACACACACACACATACACACACACAGTTATGCCTAATAATAATGCCGCGTTTCGCTCGCCCACAGAATGTACAGTCGATTCGCTTGACGGTGTATTCTGCGGAAGCGCTTTGGGACGTCTCAAAAGACGGGATGAGGCGCTGGATCGAAAGCGAGGATTAGAATTATTACATTATTATTATTATTATTATTCTTTTCGCCACTTACCTGCGGAGGGAAGCTGGTGTGTGGCTGGAACTCTCCCTGCAATATAATCTCCCCTTCTCGTGGAGACAGTCACTGAACCTGCCTCAGAGAATCCATGGTCTTTGATACCGTACATCTCACACACAGAGAAGCTGTCGTTTAACTCTGAACTCGCTCCCTCAATCCCTTACGCCAAGCCCCCTCCCTCCCTCCCCTCCCTCCCTCTCTCCCTCCCTCCCTCCCCGCTTAGTTCCCTCCCTCCCTCGTTGCCTCACTCCTTCATTGCCTCACTCCCTCCCTCGTTGCCTCACTCCTTCATTGCCTCCCTCCCTCCCTCCCCGCTTAGTTCCCTCCCTCCCTCCCCCCCTCTCCTCCCTCCCCCCCTTCCGTCCTCTCTCCCTCGCTCAGAGTCAGTCCCTACCACACTGTCAATCAGGACCCCTAGGTTCCCCCCCCCCCACTTATGTGTGTTAAACTCTGCTGTGTAAAATGCAAGTTGTTGCTGTTGTTGTTGATTTGTATGTGCCCCGTCGCCCCCACCCCCCCCTCCCAGTCTCCCCCACAGCCCCCCCCCCCCCCAGTCGATGTGTTAAGACTCGATCGGAGAGGCCTTTGTGCTACAGTTTTGTTATTTAAGGAGAAAAAATAATTTTCTTGTGGTTTTTAAAGTTTTTTTTCCGCTGTTGTGACAATCGGTAGATTGTGAGGTTACCAGATGAGTGATTCGCCTTCAAACCTTAACCAGGAAAAATATACTGTAATGTAATGTAATGTTACTGCGACTCTCGAAGAATCGCCCTATTTAATTGATGCTGGTTTGTACACTGTGAATTTCTTGATCCTCGTTTGTTCCCGTATTAAATATTTTCAAACAGTCTTTTTTTCCCCCCTCCAACGTCGGGTCTTGAAAAACATAACTCACACACTCTCTCTCTCTCTCTCTCTCTCTTAACGGCTGTGTAGGAGGCGGAGGGAGATTAGGAGAGGTTTTTTTGCCTTACACAAAAACAAATCTAAAAAGGGTATATAGTTAGGACTATTCCCATTCTCTGTCTCTCTCTCTCTCTGTCTCCCCATCGTGTCTGCGTTTGCTGGTGCTCACTCCCAATACTAGAGCTCTCTAATATTCTCTCTCCTCTGACCCCCCCCCCCCACCCCATTCGCCGCTCTTTTGAAGCGCTTGCTTTGAGACGGTGATAAGAGAGAGAGAGAAAGAGATCGATTTTTAATTCAAACGTACAAGAAAAAAACAGCCACATCGTTTGATTGTCTGTGGACATATTTGCTGTTACCAACACCTCAGTCCTGTTGTGATCAGGTTCACAATATCGTTTCAGAAAATATATCTGTTTGTTTATTTGCTTTTGCCATTTTTTTTTTGTCGTCGTCTATCTCTGACTCTCTGACATCTCAAACCCTGGTCACCACGGAGGGGAAGGGAGGCAGGGGGAGGTGAGGGAGGGGAGGGAGGCGAGGGAATGGATGGGAGGCAGGGGGAGGCGAGGGGAGGGGAGGGCAGGGGGAGGGGAGGGGAGGGGAGGCCACAACCCTTTACAGACACGGACAAACCCAGTATAAAGTACTTCAGGACTCGCTTCGCCCGATGGTGGAACTTCAGGACGGACGGACGCCAGGAAGTATTTCTTAACCTCCCACTCCCCCCCACCCTGAGGGGGGTAATTGATGTCCAGAACCTGTACCCCCTGAGAAGCCTGGTTGAGACCAAGTTTGTGTCGTTTCCCCCCCCCCCCCACACACACACTTAAACAATGGCGTTCCCCCCCACCATACCCCTACCCCCCCCCACCCAGACACAGTCAGCAAGGCTTAGTGAGAGTGTGGGTGGGCGTCACAAACAAGAATTTCTTCTGTCTCTCTCTCTTTCTTCCCACTCCCAAAGCTATTTATATACACACACACACTCATACACACACACACACACACTCATACACACACACACAATCAAGGCATGAGTCAACCCAGCCACTCTGATCGCCCACCACCCAATGCGTCAACTTCCCGAGAAATTCCTCATCTTTTCTGAAGCTTAAAAACATTGTGTGTGTGTGTGTGTTTTGTGTGTGTGTGTGTGTGTTTTGAGTGTGTGTGTGTGTTTTGAGTGTGTGTGTGTTTTGAGTGTGTGTGTTTTGAGTGTGTGTGTGTGTTTTGAGTGTAAAGAGATTAATTAATCATTAATAAATCAGCTCTGTTTGGTTCCAAATCTAATATCTGCTCAACCAACTGACACATAGATGGGGGGGGATCCTTTAAGTAAAAGGATATATATATGTATGTATATATCTATAATCTATATTAAAAAAATCGAACTTTTAAGACTTTTCGAATCCAAACGCCACTGAGATAAGATAGGCTTGAGAAAACAAGTCTCCCCCGCCACCCGCCTAATCTCACAGTCACCAGTTGGGAATGAGGGTCCTATTTGAAGCCCACCTCCCAACACCCCCCCCCACCCCCCCCCCCACCACCACCCACTTAATAAGCGTTCCCAAACTAGGGGGGTTCCTGGGGGAGTATCTGGGAGTTGCTGGGATTGACAGGAACATTTTCAGCTAGAAGGAGTTCCATTCAGCCCATCGTGCCTACGCCAGTTCTTTGAAAAAGCTCCCCCCCCACCCACCCTCTCAACTTGTCCCCACTCGCACTGGCACTTGCCAACGGGAGGTGGTGGGAGAGGTGGGGAGTTGAGTCCAAAGAGAAAGGAGTCAGGGTGGGCGGGTGGGGGGTTTCCAACCATGGTCCTTCAGTTACCAACACCCCCCTCACTTTTTGGTACTCAAACCGACTGACCACAGAGCACTCCCCCCCACCCCCTCCTCCCCATCCCCACTCAAGCCCTCTGCAGGTCTGGGGACAGGAGGGTGGGGGTGGACGAGCCGTCCAGGTTTGTCAGTGGCAGTTGTATGTGGCTGTTGATGATGTTGGGGAACTGGAGAGCAAAGAAGAAAAACTTTTATCAGAATAATCCTGGCGTTTGAAACGTTGCGCCTTTTCTTCTTCACATCTTATCGACTGTGTCTCAAAGCGCTTCACGGAATGTACTGTAAAGCGAATTGACTGTTTATATACGCGGCAGCCGATTGCGCACATCAGCGTTCGCCCCCCCCCCCCCCCCCCCCCCGCACACACACAAACAGTCGTGGGTTGAAAATGTCAACCAATTTTTTTTATTATTGTGTTTTTTTTTGGAGGGATTATTATTATTAGGCCTGTATTTCTGTATGTGTTCGGGTGCGTGCGTATGTGTGCGTGTGTGCGTGTGTGGCATAAGGAAACTTGCCCAAGGTTTCGCCCTGACCTGACCTGACCTGCCTGGATTCGAACACAGGTCTCTCACACGCTTGTAAGGCGAGTGCATGCTCTACCCACTGAGCTACAGTAGCTACACATGTACCTGTGTGTGTGTGTGTGCACGCGTACTTGTGTACGTGTGAGAAGTACGCGTATGTGTGTGCGCGTGCATGTGTGTATATGCATGTGCGTCCGCGTGTGTGCGCATGTGCGAGAGCAAACAAACCTGAAATAAAGTATTGTTCCCCGGCATCCTGGCCGGGCTGAGGGTGGCCACCGGACTCAAGGTGCTCCAGAAATGGATGTTGGAGAGGAGGGGGCTGGGGGTCAGCAGGATCGGGGTCTGGGAAGGTCAAGGTCAGGACCAGAAAGTCAGGTCTACATCTCAACGCAACACAACCCAACCCAACCCAACACAACCCAACCCAACCCAACCCAACCCAACCCAATACAACACAATACAACACAACCCAACACAACCCAACACAACCCAACACAACACAACACAACACAACCCAACACAGCAGCCAACACAGCAGCCAACACGCTTCTCACTCTCACATCAAGTGCGGTCTCGAAACATGGAGGTTTTTAATTACGTAGCTCACGTAGGGTTAGATCACTCACGCACGCACGCAGGTCAGGTCAGGTCAGAGTGAAACCTCGGGCAAGTTTCCTTACTACACACACACACACCTAATAATAATACATCCCTCAAAAAACAACAATAATAAAAATTGGTCATTTTCAACCCACGACTGTTTGTATGTGTGTGTGGGGGGTGGGGGGACGCTGCTGTGCGCAATTCGCTGCCGCGTTTCGCCCACAAATATGATACACAGTCACTTCACTTTACAGTATATTCTGTGAAGCGCTTTGAGACGTCGATAAGATGTGAAAAGCCGCGATATCAAATGCAGGGATTGACTGTATATCTATATATTTGTGGGAGAGCGAAACGCGGCAGCCAATTGCGCACAGCAACGTCTCCCCCCCCACCCCCCCCCCCCCCCCCCCCTCCCACACACACACACAAACAGTCATGGATTGAAAATGACTGATTTTAATTATTGTGTTTCTTTTGGAGGGATTATTATTATTAGGTGCGTGTGCGTGTGCATGCGCGTGTGTGTGTGTGTGTGTGGGTGTGGGGGTGTGGGTGTGGGGGTGGGGGTGAGTGTGTGTGTGTGTGCGTGTGCGCGTGCGTGTGTATGCTCGCTGCGCGCGAGAGAGAAAGAGAGAGAGAGAGCGACTGACCTGAGTTAAGTAGGCGGGTGTGAGTGACGACGTTGGGAGAGAAGGACTGCACAAGGCCAGGGGGGCTGGGCTCGGTGTTGGTGATGACCAAGGCTGGCGTGATCTCCAATCCTTTGGGCCTCTTTGACCGAATCGTGTGGTCTCCTGCGCTCCGTCCTCTCGCCGCGCGGGCCGGAGTCGCTGGAGTCGGAGTGGGGGGGGGGGAGGGGGGGGCCGCTGTCCAGCTCTGAGCCGAGGGGGGGGGGTCTCGAGGGGCAGTTCCAGGGACGAGGCTGAGATGGACGAGTCTGATCTGGGAGGAGAGGCGCGGAGGGAGGGCTGGAGGCCGGGGGCAAGGCGATAACGCTGGCACAACAGCTGGCCACGTCAGGCAACGGACGCGGGAGGTTCTCGGCTTGGCGATGGCGTTGGTGTTGGCTTTGGTGAGGGCGGAGGGCGAGGGCGAGGGCGAGGGAGAGGGAGAGAGAGGAGGTGGAGGCACGGAGGGTAGCTGCACCAGAGCGATGGAGGCTGGACATCTCCGCGAGGTGTTGGGCACGAACCTGATGACGGTGGCGGGGAGGGCTTCCTGGGGGGGCTTCTTGTCGGGCGGCTGGTCGGCCGAGCCCTCGGTCTTGACGGACTTGAAGATGTTGGGGTTGGCCTGCAGGGAGTTCAGGGTGAAGGAGGAGTACAGGCCAGACCGGATGTAGTCATTGCGACTCGAGACCTTGGCCGAGTTGTCCACCAGCCTCTCCTGACTGTGGTTCTCTTTGTCCTTCTGGGTCCTGCCCGTCTCTAGCCCAGAGCCCTCGCCCCCACCCTCAGTCCTGCCCACCGCGCTGGGGTCCATGTTTAGTATCTCCGGGTAGGACACAAACTTGTACACAAATTTCTGCCCGTTGACTTTCTTGATGATGTTCTTCGGGAGAGAAGAGAGGAGAGGTGAGGAGAGATAGTTAACGAAGGCGGGGACGGGTGGGAGGATCAGAGGAGAGTAGCTGGTGGGTGGGGAGAGGGTTAGCCATGAAATCCCACCCAATCCAGGCCTCCAAACCATCTCGGCTTCAAGCCTAAAGCCGTGCCTTCAGCCACTACGCCCTGAGGCTTTGGACCTCACTCCCTTCCTCACTCCCTTTGCCTCTCCCCACAACCCCCCCCAACACCCCACCCCACCCCACCCCTGCCCAACCATCTACTGTCCTCCTGTTCAACACCAACCAGCCCAACTCTAGCCAATCATTCCCCCTCCCCCCTCAGCCCTCCCCACACCCTCCCACACACACCATCACCTCTACTGACACTCACCAGCCCCCACCCCACAGAGAAAGGCCCTCACATACCTTGTCGTAATAATATCTCAGAGCCCGGCTGAGTTTGTCATAGTTCATGTTGGGCTTGTTCTTGCGGACCCCCCACAAGCCTGGCCACCTCCTCGGCTTTCAGCAGCTTGAACTCCCCCATCGCCGGACGTCCAGCAGATCAGATACTTGTTCTTGGGCTCCACCAGGAGCTGCAGCAGGAACTGCCACAGGGTGATGGCACTGTCCATGCTCGGCTCTGCCACCTGCTGCCGAAAGGGGGCAACCAGAGCCCGTTACCCCCAACTCAACCACAACCCAATCCAATCCAACCACAGCTCAACTCAACCCAAACCCATCCCAACCCAACCACAACTCTACCACAACCCAATCCAACCCAACTCAACCCAACCCAATCAAACTCAACCGCGACCACAATCCAGCCAGACCAAACTCAAACTCCATCCCAACCCCAGGAGTTCTTGTAAAGCTCAGTTGGTTAGAGCACTCACTCACTCACTCACTTACTCTCTCGCCTTACAAGCTCGTAAGAGACCTGTGTTCGAATCAGGCAGGGCAGGGCGAAACCTTGGGCAAGTTTCCTTACTCCACACACACACACACACAACACACACACACACACACACAAACATATCTAATAACAATAATCCTTCCATGCCAGGGCTAAGTATTATATTTTTTATTATTATTATTGCCAAGAGATTGGACAATAAAACACAATCTCTGAGGTTGCTGCATAAGGCACCAGTGGGGAGAGAGTTAAATGCTTGAGGGATGACACGCACACAGAGGCAGAAACCAAAAATCCATTTCTAATTTGAAGTCAGGAAAGCAAATACCATTAATTCCCATTGCACACACACACACATACACAGACATACATACAGACACACACACACACACACATAGACACAGACAAAGACAGACACACACACATAGGCACTGTGTCTCAAAGCGTTTCACAGGAATATACTGTAAAGTGAATTGACTGTATGTATATATTTGTGGGAGAGCGAAACGCGACAGCCAATTGCGCACGGTAGCGTGTCTCCCCCCCCCCCCCCCCCCCACCCCCCCCCCCCACACACACACACAAGCAGTCGTGGGTTGAAATGACCAATTTATTAATATTATTATTATTACACTCCCCCCCCCCCCACACCCCTCAAAGGACCAGCCTGGAGTGTCCTCACAGACTCCACCGCTCGCCTCTGACTTGAGAGAGAGCGGGAGAGACAGAGAGGGAGACAGAGAGAGAGATAGAGACAGAGAGAGACAGACACAGAGAGAGGAACAGATAGAGACAGAAAGAGAGACAGACAGAGAGAGGGACAGAGAGAGAGACAACTTTCACGGAAACTGGAAGAGGAAAGAGGTTTGACAGGGACAGCAGCTGGTATCTTGTATCTCGCCCCCCCCCCCACCCCTACCCCTAACCCCCCTCCCCCCATCCCCCCTTCCCCTCCACCCCCACCCAGTGACATCTTATAGTCTTACAAGCAATTTTATATGCTTTCCCTTCCGCCCGCCACACCGTCCTCCCCCCACATCCCCCCACCCCAGCCCCTTATCCTACCCACAGCCTCAAAAACAACAACTGTATATAATGTTAGTCTCTCTGTTCTCTCCCCACCACCCACTGCTTCCCCCCCCCCACCCCCCACCCCCTCCCCCCCCCCCCCCCCCTCCCCCCCCCCCCCCCTCCCCCCCCCGCCGAGGGGGCAGTAGTGAGGATAGTCTCTTGTGTTGGTAACTTTGCAGTAAACACGGCAACAAGTTAAATATAGAACGAGAGAGAGAGAGAGAGAGAGAGGGAGGAAAAACAACAACAACAACAACAACAACTGGTGAGCTGGCTGTCCCCCACTATCCTGTAGGTTAAGGTTTTATATTTAATCTGTAGTCGAGCATCAGACAGCTGTCTGTTTGTGTTTCCTCACTAACAGGGGAATAAGATAACCCTATATTATTTTGGCACACACACACACACATATATATATATGTACACATGTCAAAATAATAGCAATTCTTGCGTTTGATATCGCGGCTTTTCACGTCTTTTAGACTGTGTCTCAAAACCGCTTCACGGAATATACTGTAAAGCGAATTGACTGTGTATTTGTGGGTGAAACGCGGCAGCCAATTGCGCACAGCAGTAATATACATACAACAACACAATTACATTTATAGACATACACACACATATACATATACAGTATATACACAAGCATATATATATACACCACACATATACCAGAAGCAATCACCTTATATTACATATATTTAGATACAAACACGCACGTATATACACATATACTGTACACATACACACGAATATACACACATACACACACACACACATACACACACACGTGCATATACACACACCACACATATACCAGAAGCAATCACCTTTAGATTTTCTGATTGGAAATAAACCCTTTAAGAAAAATCACTGTGTCAGTCAACACACACACTACAGGGAGAGCCCAGAATCCCTGAGCAATAATCAGCAGTTACCGATTCCTCCCAGACTCTGTTAGTCCCTTATATAATGGCTTATTAAGGGTGTGTGTATGTACATTATATAATGGCTTATTAAGGGTGTATGTATGTACATTATATAATGGCTTATTAAGGGTGTGTGTATGTACATTATATAATGGCTTATTAAGGGTGTATGTATGTACAGTATGTCTGTCTGTCTGTCTGTCGCCTGATTCAATAATACAGACACTAGAACCCTTCACAACAACAACAGTTTACATTTATACAGGACTTTTCACGTCGGGAGGATGTCCCAAATCGCTTGTCTCTCCTCCTCCCCCCCCCCCTCCACCCCCACTATCACAATAATAATCCCCCTCCCCCCAATTAATATAGTTACTTTACCCTCTTCCCACCACCACCCCCCCCCACCACAAACATTCCCACTGTAAAAAATATCTATATATATCAGGAAACTTTAATCAAAGTTTAATTGCGTTTCACCCACCAAATGTAAACTTAATTCGCTTTAGAGTATATACCGTGAAGCGCTTTGAGACGTTGGCAAGACACAATAAATCTCTGAATTGAAAGGCAAGGATTATTATTATTAATTATTTTTTTAAAGAGCCTTGATTGATTTTATCAGGTTGTGCGGTAGGTGGGGGTTGGGGGTTGGGTGGGGGAGGGGCAGGAAAGTGCTGGGAGTGGGAGAGGGAGGGAGAGATGGAGGGAGAGAGGGAGAGAGGGAGGGATTGAGGGGGTAGGAAATAAAACAATAATTTTTCTCATTGAATTTTTTTTATACAGTACGTACATTTAAAAAATAAATATATTTATGTAAAAAAAAGTTGAAGTCAGCAATGGTGACAGGAAACGAGAAGCAAAGCTGTTTGTATTGTGTGTGTGTGTTATCTCTCTCTCTCTCTATATACAGTTTCCTACAGGCATGAACGAACAAGGCCTGGTGAGCGAGAGCGAGCGAGGAAGGTGTACAGAGAGGCGATATATATATATTTCACCCACAAAATTACACAGTCAATTCACTTGACAGCGCACACTTCCGTGAAGCGCTTTGAGATGTCTCACTATCAAATGCAGGGATTATTATTATTATATCATTATATTATTACAGGGTAGTTACAAAAGAAATCACACACACTTCCCTATTTATTTAATATGAGAAAACACACACTTCCCCCCCACCCATTAATTTAATTAATCTGTGAGAGGCTGGGCACACAGTCACTCAGACTGACAAGGTCTGAGTATATATGAAAATATATATATATATGTATTTTTCTCTCTGTCTCTCTCTCTCTGCCGAATAATCAGTTTTTTAGCAACAACAAAAAAATAATCTCAGTAAGTTTATGGACTGACAAGCAAACCCGGAAATCTGTCTCTTTCTTTCTTTCTCTCTGTCTGTTTGTCTCTCTCTCTGCCTCTCCCTGTCTCCAGTCTCTCTCTCTCTATATATATATATACATGTGATTATATAACCAGTTGTTTGGTTTAAAGAACAGATCTCTCCCTCTCTAACACAAATAAAACAAGAGAATACTCAGAGGTTTTTGCAAGAAATACACACACACACAGAGAAACACACTCACAAGGGAAATATATAAACACACACACACATAAAAAAATATATTTATAGCAACTCACCTAAGGCACTGTGCTCTGTCGATTTCAGAATCGAAAATGCTCATATTATTTATACTGTATGTGTAGAGAGAGGAGAGAGAAGGAAGGAGGGAGAGAGAGAGAGAGGGAAACGAAAGGGTTTAAATTGTTCACAACATGGTTGTGTCAATGGTTAAAACAGATCTAGGAAATTGCACTGAGAGAGTGAGTGTGTGTGTGTGTGTGTGTAGGAGAGAAAGCATTTCCTCTCTGTATTGTATGTCAGAGATGCTTGTTATTGTCAAAGTCTTTTGCCAATGCTTTGATCAGTCCAATCTCCTCTCTCTCTGTCTCTCTATTCTCTACTCTATTCACTCTCACTCCTCTCTCCCACTCTCTCCTGTCTTCTTGTAGGCGTGGAAATCAGATTCACAGAGAGAGGGAGAGGAGGGGGAGAGGAGAGAAGGGAAGGAGGGAGAGAGACAGACTGTCAGAGAGAGAGAGTGGGAGGGAGGGAGGGAGGGAGTGGAAGGCAAAGGAAAGGATAAGGTTTGATTTGATGCAGGAAATCTTTCTCTGACCCAACCTTCCACCAAAGCCAGTTAACAGTAGAGGTTACAAACACACCAACAAGCAAATACACCCCCACCCCCCCTTTTTATCCCCCCCTCTCTCTACTAAAAGGAAGAGGGGGGTTAGCCCCCAATAACCCCCCCCCCCACTCCCCAATATCCTCTCCCCCCAATAACACACATGATTTTGGGGGTGTTAAATCCTGTTTGTTCCTTGTCCCAGAATAATTTCTCTCTCTCTACTCTCTCTGTCTATCTCTTTTCTGTCAGTTTCCACACACTGGGAACACACACACACACACACACAGACTGACAGGCTGGTTCTCTAGAGAGAATAACAATTAATACTAATATTATTATTAATATTAATAATGATACTTGCATTTGAGATAACGGCTTTTCACATCTTATTGACGTCTCAAAGCGCTTCACAGAATAGACTGTGAAGTGATTGATTGTATATATTTGTGGGCGAAATCTCTCTTTCTCTGGATTTAAAGTTGTTAAAATAATGAGCCATATATACATATTAAATGTACATTTATTTATCTACAATATATGGTATATCTGTATTTCACCCACAAAATATACAGTTAATTTCACTTTACAGGATATCTCGTAAAGCTCTTCGAGACGTCACAATAAACTTGTCAAACGCAAGGATTATTATATTTCTCTCCCCAGATACGTGTATGTATATATATTGAATATTCCGATATTCTGTACAAATATATATTTTTAAAGTGTATGTAGAAAAAATATGCAATCAATTCACTTTACAGTGTATATTGTGCAAACCGCTCTGAGATGTCTCAACAATGCAATAAGGTGTTGTATTGAATGCTAGAATTATTATTATTAATAAAACCTAGATTAAAGGCACTCCCACCCCCCCCCCCCCCCACCCACCCCCTCGCACGGAACACTGTGAAACACTCCCAGACTATTTAAAAAGATATGTGTTTCTCTTCCTGTTTCCCAGGCCAACATTTCCCTGACCCCCCCCCCCACCCCCCACTCCCAAATAACATTTTTAATAATTGTTCACTCATTCCACGCCTGTGGCGTACACAGTCACTCCACTCTACGGTATAAGCAAATATACAAATATACACACAGTCGATTCATCTTACAGTCTATTCTGTGAAGCGCTTTGAGACGTCGATAAGTTGTGAAAAGCCGCGATATCAAATGCATTGTGTTTTATTGTATTTCGGGGCTGTTTGTGTGTGTGTGTGTGATGGGGGGCAGGTGGGGGGAGGGAGGGGGGTTAGGGGGGAAATACACTGAATCCTGGAAGTGTGAGTCACAGAATAGATTGCTGAATGTCATTCACTGTCCGACACACACACAGACACACACACAGACACACACACAGACGGACGGACAACAGAACAATCTCTGTGAAACACAGAAAGCTTGTTGACGCACACACACACACACACTCACAGTCAGGCACAAAGCCAAAGAGGGGAATTTTTCTTCTCGTCACAATCTGAACAGTGTCCCAGCCGTATCATTAGTCAGTCTGAAGGCAACCAACTTGACAAGCAAACGCGAACGCCGACCCCGGGAGTGGGCGTGCGTGGGACACAAGCGCACGTAGCCGGATAACACAGAAATCAGACACAGTTCCAACCGATTCGTTTCTTCGCTGGATGACTCACTTTCTCGGAACACAAAGAGGGGGGGATTTTATTTTATTTTAATTTTCTCTCTCTCTCTCTCTCTCCTCCCAAATTCCCTGAAGACTGGCGAGTTGGAAATCATCGGAGAAATTAAAACCCGCTGTGTGAATGAGTGCTTTTATGGCCTATTCTGTTGACGCGCTTTGAGACGTGTGATAAGGAAATCTGATAAGGCGCTTTGATTAATGCAAACATTATTATTATTATTATTATTCCCTTTTCATTCCAAACGCACCCCAGAAACGTCTAATGCATCTTGTGGAGTCCTGTAGCTCAGTGGTTTAGAGCACACGCTTTACAAGCGAGAGACCTGGGTTGAATTCTAGGCAGGTCAGGGCGAAACTTTCCTTACTCCACATACACACATGCGCACACACACACACACACGCCCAATAATAATCCCCCCCAAAAAACAATAATAAAATTGGTAATTTCACGGCTGTTTGTGGGGGGAGACGCTGCCGTGCGCAATCGGCTGCCGCGTTTCGCTCTCCCACATATGTACATACAGTCAATTCACTTTACAGTATACTCTGTGACACAGTCTCGAAGACGTGAAAAGCCGCTATATTCAAATATAAGGATTATTATTATTTACTATTATTATTATCATCATCTGTCCACCTCAGTCTGGACAGTGTGAATAGTTCCAGTCATTATCCACAGCCTTTTGGGGAGGGAGGACGCTATATAAACACAAGTTGTTGTTGTTGTTGTTGTCGTTGACACCTACTCTCTTCCTCAAGAGCCTCGATCTCCAGGATCTCCCGTGTTCATTTTTCGCCATCCACATTGTGTCTGCCACCGTCTTGTTTATGAGTGATGGCATTCTGGGGGTTGTCAGATTATTATTAGGCACGTGTGTCTGTGTGTGTGTGTGTGTGTGTGTGTGCGCGCGCGTGTGTAAAGAAATTTGCGCAAGGTTTCACCCTGACCTGCCTGGATACAAACACAGCTGTCTCACGCTTGTGAAGGCGAGCGAGTGAGTGTGTGTGTGAGTGAGTGAGTGTGTGTGTGAGCGAGTGAGTGAGTGAGCGAATGCTCTCACCACTGAGCTACAGGAGCTTTAAAAGACTGAAACCCAGGAGCTCTATAAATGTAATTTGTTGTAATTTGTTGAAGTGAGAGGAGCCATTCTGCTTGAACAGCATGGCTTGAACAATGGTAGCCATTCCTGCCCCCTAGTGGCCAATTGGACAATCCATCTGAAATAGGCCACAATAATAATCCTTCACATCTCATCCACGTCTCAAAGCGCTTCACAGGATGTACTGTAAAGTGAATTGACTGGATATATATATTTGTGAGAGAGTGAAGCCGATTGCGCACAGCAGCGTCCTCTCCCACCCCACACACACACAAACATTCGTGGGTTGAAATTAGCAATTTTTATTATTGCACTTTTTTGGGATGAATTATTATTAGGCGCGCGCGCGTGTGTGTGTGTGTGTGTGGAGTAAGGAAACTCATCCAGGGTTCGCCCTGATCTGCCTGGATTCGAACACTGGTCTCACGCTTGTTTGGCGAGTGTTCTAACCAGAGCTCCACGTTAGTATAGGATGTTGGATTGAGGGGGGTCTAAGGTCAGCAATTAGACTTCATGTGCTCACCCACTCTATATATCTAACTCAGTAACCTGTGAACTCACTTCCAGGGACTGCAGGCAATGAGAATTCCATTTTATTCTTGAATCGCATGTAAAGTGACAAGGACAGAACAGGCGTTTTCAGCCGTGGGGTGGGTGTCAACAACAACAACAACAACAACCACAAAATTACATTTACAGAGCGGCTTTCATGTCAGAAAGGTGTCCCAAGGCGCTGAACAGTCAGGAGTTGGGACCCAAGCAAGGGGGAGGTGGTTGGGGGGCAGGGAAGGGAGAGAGTTAGGGGAGGGAGAGAGAGCTGGGAGGGCAGGCAGAAGGCACGATCGAAGAGGGTCTTGAGACCGGTCTTGAAGGAGGTGAAGGGAGGGAGGGAGGCGAAGCGACTGTGGGATGGAGTTCCAGTGTGTGGGGGTTCAGAGAGACTGTGAGGCTGGTTGAGCCATTTTGCCCAATGTGTGTGTGTGTGTGTGTATGTGTATGTGTGTGTCTGTGCGTGTATCTCTGTGTCTGTCTCTATCTGTCTGTCTGTCCTTCGCTTACATCAACCGTCTTTTGGCCACTGTCTTGGGCCTACCGGCGGCGGCCTTACGGTATTTGCCGGCGGACTGGAGAGGGTGTGTGATATGTACCGCGTTGGCACCGCGGAGGGAGGCGGGGTCTCTGGCCGTGTTCCTCCTCGGGTCGGACGTAACCGCGTTTCCCACGGCGACGCTGTTGCCGTTCCCGATGACGGTGGCTCGGTGGCCTCCCCCGCCAGAGGAGGAGGAGGAGGGGGGAGAGGAGGGGGGGGAGGAGGGGGGGGAGGAGGCCAGGCCTGGGTCATCGATGATGGCGGTCGTCGACGTGTTTCGAACGGTGGTGGTGGTCAGAGCGGTGCCCACTGTGGTCACTCTGGGACTCTTCAAGGCGCTGGTCACCCAGACGCTCCTGGAGGCCGTGGTCACCGAGGAGCTGGTGCTGCTCAGGCGAAGCTTTTTAACCGGAGGCATCACCGGGGCGTTCCCGGTGCTTCGATCGGCGTTCGGGGAGAGGCTCCCGGTGTCGGCCAAGCCCGCCCGCGGGCCGGGGCCGCAAGAGGTCACGTTCGGGACGCCACAGACGCTCTGACTCACCGAGCTCTGAGGACCTTTGCACTTGCGATTGTACGCGATCCCCTGCGAGCCGATGTGGGCGCTGGGTTGTCCTTTGAGGCGAGGCGCCAACATATTATTGGCCTTATCTCGATCGCAGTTGTAGTTTGGACTGACTGCAAGAGAGGCAGAGAGAGTGAGAGAGAGAGAGAGAGAGAGAGAGAGAAAAAGAAAAAAGTTTGGTCATGTTAATGCGATCTCTCACGCAGGCATCCTAGAAATAGATATAATTTCCAAGTAAACATCCTTTAAATCTCTTACCCAGTCTGTAGAAAATGTTGCCCATCTTGAGTTGGGTCAAAGCCAATTTCCTCTGGGTACAGAACCTATCCACACAATGGACTGATCAATCCCACAAAGCAATCCCAGAACTAGTTAACACCAGAGACAAATAAATATGGCTGAATTAAATACAGAAGTTACTCGAACGCTGTCTCTTACACTTTAAATTGCCATTGTGATCAAGAACTTGGGTTAGAAAATATAAATAGGGGACTGTGATCTTGCTCTGTGTGTGTGTGTGTGTGTGTGTGTGTGTGTGAGAGAGAGAGAGGGAGGGAGGCGATCAAAGGTGGTCGTTTTGTGGGTTCAGCCACGATCTAATCGAATGACGGAACAGGTTTGAGGGGCTGAATGGCCTCCTATTCGCATGTTCCTATCCTGGCTTTGCCGGCGTTTTTGAGAACATATTTGTTTTTTTTAAAAAAGCAAATGATTTAAAAACAAACAAAGAGGCAATTTCAGACACAAAGGCACAGTGATGTCTGGTATGGAAATACTGTATTCTAGACCCCTGCAGGATTTGACACCAGATCCTAAAACAGATTTCAGCGCCATAAACAAGGCAAGGGAGCAGGGCCAAGGCAGGAAGAATGGAAAAGTAAATCAAACAATGTTGGCATAACTTGTATCAAACTTTTTAAGTAAACGCAAAGATCCAATCTTACTGGCAGTGCTGTACACATTGCTAACACGCTTCCCATTGTTATGAATGGGAGACGTCAACACATTTTAAAAACCTAAATCAAACAATCCGTAAATAAGTCTGTACCTGAACAAACGAACTTGGGAGAGAAAACGCCGGGAGGAAAATAACTCAAGGAATATGCGGTTCTCCAGTCACGGCAGACTTTTAACAATGAAACCACTATTTTTTTCCCCCTCCGATTCCCTTAATAACCCAACTCATGAACCAACCAGACCGGAGGATTGACCCACAAATCCCAATTTAGAAAGAAAATTTGGAGAGTTTCCTCATTAGGTTATAAAACCAGTCCAGAGGGGTTTAATTTGTACACTGTGTTACCGAGTACTCCCTGCGTAGAGAGATATGTTGGGTTCATCATTAAACTGTACAAAGTATCCCATTTACTCGAGGGAGCTTCCTCTTATGGCTGAGTTGGTTGCATTTCTCTGCCTCTGAGTCAGGAGATAATGAGCTCAAGTTTTGCAGTCAACTAGAATCGGGTTAGACGTGTTCAAAACACCTGGGTTTACCATGGAGACGAACGTCCGTTCCGAGTCCAGTTTTCAAAAGACCAACAGTTATTTTCTGAAGAGTTCACTTTCTAAAGTAAATTTTAAAAAAAAACTGTTAAGAGGATTAATCAATGGGAATGGATGTCATTTCAACTGCCTGAATGTGCGGACTTTAAAGATCTCATAACACGATTCCAAATAAGACCAGAGGAGCTTCCTGACCCGTTGTCCTGACCAACAAATAGACCTGGACAAAGGGATGGAAGGGTAAGAGAATTGGAATGGGTGTTCAGGTATTCTCCTTGGGTCAATGTGGCTTAGAGGCATAGACATGGCCTACAAGAATAAGGAGGTTTCTCAGCAATCATTGATGGTTGATTGATTAAGTCTCAAGGAGTAGCAGATATGCCTTCAACCCTACCCTGCAAGATGAAACACCAAAGGGTAGCAAAGTCCCTAATCAGCTTGAGCGTTCCTTTCCATAAACAGAGTCAGCACAATTGGGGGGAGTCCTCTGTGCTTTTTTTCTTCCATTTGAACTTTGCTGCGATAAGAGAAACTGACATATTGAAAAGCAAAAATGGAACCGAGCCGAGACTTTGAAATATTTTTTTTTATTGATCGATGGTAATCAGGTAATGAATAAATGCTTTTCAACGTTATTTACAGCATGCAGATCCAAAAGGCACTTGGAAGTTGCATTTTGAATGAGTCAAAGATCCCAGCATCAGAACTTGAATCCTATCAGGGAGAGCAGCTTTGCATTTAAGGAGTTCATTGATAAAGTACAAAAAGGATATCACTCATTTACATGCGATTTTAGTCATACAGTACATTAGGTGTGAAAAAATACAGACTCCGCTATATTACCAAACTAAAACAGTTTTTATAGTTTTATAGATAAATTATTAAAAAATATATCGTCATGTTGACTTTTACAGGAATATGAATTGGTCCAATTAGTCAATCAATTACACTGTAACATGCAGTCACTACAGAATACATAGTTAGTAACAGTTAAAAAAATGATTTTTTTTTTAAAAAGCACATTATTTCAAAACAACAAAGTATTTAATTCATTTTAAGTGCCACTAATTTGCCCCTTGATTGGCCTCGGCCTTAATAGACGGGCAATTATCAGATCAATCAATATTCCCCCCACCCACCCCCTCTCCCCACGACAAGGTATAATTGGAATCTAAATGCCCTCGGTCCTGCCTTTCAAAATTTGACAGAAATATACAGAAAGAACCTAGCTCGGTGATCATTTTTGAAACAGTGGATTCGAGAAAGATGCAGAATTGTAGTCAATTCTCTCTCTCTCTCAAATATGCAAACTTTACAGACATGTTACATGTTGTCCAATATGGAAGTTGCAGCTAATTGAGCTATTGACAAGAAAGTCGGAACATCCTTTACATTTAAAGGGTGGGAGCGAGTGTCACAAATTATTAATTATTCACACCAGAGCCCCACACTTATTTTCTTAAGCAAACGTAGTACAAAAGTCATTTATTTAGTAAGTGCAGCCTCTCCCCCTCTCGATATTCGACTGCCTAGTCTGAAGGATCTCAGATTGGATGAGTAGTGATGGTGAGAAAGAAGCTGGAAGGCAGTCTTGCACTGTGTGTGTGGGGGGGGGGAATGACAGATTTCCTACGGACAACAGCCACATGCTCGACCTACAATAAGGCAAGTGCACGAACGATGGCACCCATTTTAATCTTACACACAAAAAAACGCAGGCATTACACACACACACACACACGCGGATGTTTTTCCAGGTAGCAGCTAGAAGGTATTTTCTCCCTACTCTTCCATCAGTTTTCACATGCGATATATAAACTGTGGCCGACTGGCTTCCAGGAATTAATTCACCAATGCCGTTTCTGAAAACGTCTGCGATTCAATGCAAATTTTTTTCGTTTACGTAGCACCTTTCACCTTTTCCTATTTAATGCGCTCTTCCCATCCCCACACTCCCCCCATCCGTTCAGCGTTTCGAAATGCTTCGAGGCACAGTTCCTGACTTGAAAGCCTGCCACTTAATCTAAATAAAGATTATTATTCTAGTTTTGACTTTGCATCTCTCTCTACCGCTTCCTCGAGAGGGACAAAAGACACTGCAATCTCAGCCAGTCTTCTCAGAAAAACAAGCAATCGATGATGCTATAGGAAAAAAGTCAAAATTCCCTTCAAACACAATTGGAACATTGTATTTGCACTACCAATGATCCTGTAACCTTAGTCACATGTATTTTCCAATCGATTCTTTGCTGGGTAAAATATTTTCTCTGTACAGTAATACATATGTCAGGTAAGATACGAAGACAGCTTCCGTGTGATGTTATAACAACGATCAAACGATTGCTTTCAGCCGGTGTGCACTCTTCCCAAATTTACAAAGTATTCCATCTCACTGAAGATTTTAAAAGCTGACATAAACCTTTTAGAAAAATAAAATTATGGGTGTGTGTATGTGTGGCGGGGGGGGGGGGGGGGGGGGGGGGGGCGGGGGGGGGAAGGAAGCTTCATTTCAGAGTAACAAATCCTTTCTCTTCGCACCCGACGCCCATCTCACGCGTTTAGTTGGAAATTCTTTCAAAATATCTTGTGTGTGTGTGTATATCCAGCATGAAAGGGATAATAGTATTTACAAAACCTACAGAAAATGGCACAGATTCATTCTCCACCCCCCCCCCCCCCCCCCCCCCCTCAGTAGTCTACCACAACAGGTTTAAAGTGTGCATTGGAACTAATATTTTTCACCCAATCATGAAACCATTTTTATAATCCCATCATTAAGAGTTACGGTTTATAGTGATTTAATTTTGTTGTTGTTGATAATTCCTATGATACGAAGTACGATTAATATGGCAGGAATAAGGTGTTGGCTGAGATCACTGACTCGTTCCGGTCAGCAAAAGACATCGCAGACCACCCAGCTCCACAATCTGTGCAACATACGGCCACAGTGTTGTGTCCAAATCATCGAGTGGACATTTCAACAAATTGCAGTTAAAAAGCAAACAATAGCAATCTGCCGATACAATCCTTTTACTTATTTTTTAAACAAAACACAGTACTAATAGCACTGCAAAAATCACTCCTATGTACAAACCATTCAATTCTAAACACTAATCTACGAAGACAAGGGCCTATAATATATATTTATCAAAGATTTTTTAAAAAAAAAAACACTGGATAATAAAATTGATGAATGCTTGTAAGAATCCAGAGCTACGCGTGTGTATGTTTGTTTGTGTGCACTGAAAGACTGATGTTGTGGATCCTTTAATGGATAATAAAATAGCCCATTTATCTACAGTGTTGCAAAAGAAAATAGATCATTGGTTTGGTAACCAACCCCAAACCAGTAATTCCCAATATTTTATAGACGGTACCACTCATTGCCATTTCACAACTCTACTACTTTCATCATCACCCTTTGAACGTACACAAATCCATCTGCCACACACTAAGATAACCCCAAAACAAACTTGTTTTTAAAATAAAAATTTAATTAACCAATATGATGGATTAAAAAAAACCTGGCAGTCAATTTAAAGCAGCAATCAAATCATTCACACGCCAACGCTCCCCAACTTTACACCTTGCAAATTGGCATCAGGATAATTAATTACTGCCTCTATTCCACACATACAATAATACATTAATTCTCAGCCATTAACACGCCATAAACCTGCAGCCAATATTATATGGCAATAGTTAATCTTTATTTCATTGTGGATGACATTACCCATCCATGTCACAGGGCTGCATTCACACCATTATTCTAACAACTCCAAGAGAGAGAGAGAGAGAGAGAGAGTGTGGCCCTGGGAACTACTGAACAAATATAGGCAACGTCCTGGACTAAGGATCCCAACAATACAGCACTAAAATGTCATCCCTATTACCCACCAGTGGCAGGTATTGCTTTGGCTTGGAGGTATCAAGTACCCACACAATAAAGTTTTGTTTTTTAAAAAGTCACCAAACATTAATATAGAACATGCATGATGTTCACAGTGACACATACACACAGCATTATAATCCATCACTTACACAATGCCTCAGTCACTTGCTGTGATTTTTTTCTTCTTCCAACTCTACCCTCCGAGTCATCAATCCACATCACGGAACGCACGGATCGCGGTGCCTGAAAGTCATTGGAAGGCCACAAATCTGCCACCATTGACTAGTTTTGCTCTAACCCGCAGCTCGCTGAATATTAAAAGGCAATGCCACCGGAGGCTTTAAACACGAGGTTGCCAAAAACTGGCGAATCAAGTCGTCAAAATCCTTAAGAAAAAGATCTTTGTACTCAAAGTCATAGGAGCCAGCAAGCAGCGAGGCTGTGAACTGACTGATTTCAAGGCAGACGCAATTTACATTTTTGCGAGCGTGAATACTTTCAAAGAACTCAGAACAATTCAGAATTTGTTATTTCAACAATGGAACCAGTAACAGGCTTGGGCGTCAGGCAGCCAGTGATGAAATTAATAAAAATGTAAAGCTTTCTTACCAATGCCATCCCTCACCCCTACAAAGCCCCATCCTTCCTAAAATATTTCACTGTATTCTTTAAAAGACAGCAATCATTTTATGGCTGTTTCGTCCACAAAATACAGTCACTACCCTTTACAGTATATTCTGTGAAGCGCTTTGAGGCATCTCAAAGAAGTGATAATTAGCTATATCAAATGAAAGGATTATTATTAGTATTATTTCCATTCATTTCTATTCACTGGCTGATTAGGTTTATTTGTGAGGCATACGTGTGGAGTAATTTGTCTAATAAAGTCACTGAACTCTGCGTGTATTATTGCTAATAAGAGTTCAGAATACAGTGGTAAATTAGTTATAAAATAGCTGGTGTACAGACAGGTTGTCACAGCTTTGCACGTCTTAATTTGGGTATTTTTTCCAACAGGTTTTTAAACTCATTGCCTTGAGCAAGCTGGCATCCTCGATGAAATACAGGTACTTTGAATAGGATAGAATAGAAAGCTGAAATCGAATGGTTTCCATCACTGTTGCTGGACAGGAATGTGGCTAATACAACATAGTTTGGCACATTGTCGGGTTTCAATACAATTTTTTTTTGATGATTAGCAGCTATTCTGGGGAAATGTGAAATATTTCCACAGTTTGGTTCAGATTGATTATTTACAGGAACACTATTGTGTTTATTTTTAACCCAACCATCATTAACCGCTTAGTTGCCAGCCTAAAAACACTGCTTTGTACCCTTCTTTCCTCTATTTATTTGGCGAGTATTTGCGCTATGGGTTGCCCAACAATATGGAGCGGCCTCGTTTTTTGACTGGAGGTTTACACTTCTGGACGAGTTACAATCTATTGCTCTGCACCGAATGCTACTTCAGGGTTACACAGTGGAGAACTGGCGCTAAACACAACCAGAAGGAGAATTTCCAAACGTGACTGAAGTTTGGGCAAATCCTACTCTCCTGGATGTAAAATGCAGTATTTGGTTGGATGAATAGAATTCAATAGCAGGACGAGACTCAATAAGCAAATTAAAGTAGCCCAAGTAGCTCTCCTGGCAATATCAAAATAAACCATCTTGTGTCTCAACATAGCCTTTATAACAGCTGAGAAGCAAATCGAAGGAAATATGAATAGCCATAATAGCCGTAAACCACAGGGCACGCAAGTTACTTCAACAGCATGGTTCCCAGCTGTATAATAAACACTTTGCCATTGACCCAGGCAGTGTAATTTTTACAAACTCTCCCCAGGGTCCTGTATAGCTTTATACATAAATAATGCTCTTTCACGTCTGTGCGTTTATACCCTTTCCCATACTAATGCCTGGAACTGAACGCATGCTTAACACCACCCCACACATTATGTTCAGTTGATAACAAGGATATATTGTTCTGACCACCGGTACTGACGGATCATATCGAGTTGTCAAAAAAAGAGATTATTACTGGAGGTCCTTTTGAAACTTCTAATCCACGCCAGCGACTTACACAGTCACAAAAAAAACCACACGGTTGTCTTCAGAAAACCATCGCCGCAGAGAGTGAGGACAAAACCCGCAGCAACTATTTCCTTCTTCCATCAACAATTAATTCCATGCATGACCGCTAGACTTACAAAACAGTTACGCCACAAGTTATGGGTTAATCACACCAAAGTAGTATCAAGCGTGGCATGTAAATACGAGTTAGTTAGCTTCAACAGAAACACCCAGATTAACACGTCGAGGATATAGAGTTGACAAGAGTGAATATTATACAAGTACAAAATGCAATATAAAGTCACGTAATAAATAACTATCTTTGATTCCCATCGGTTCAAAAAAATGCTTCGTGTGGTCTGCGATCTAAATTTTAAAAAAACCAAATGAAAAAAACACAACAACTCACATTTGATTTCTATGTGGATTAACTACTGGTTGGTAGCAGTATGTCTATCTCTTTCGCGGATGGTGTGATTAGAGCATTATTCATGCCACAGGGGGTTGAGAGGTCCAGTGTGGCATTACACATGTCCTTGGAAATCGATGAAAGCTTCACGCAGCTCGTGGGACTGGTTTCGTTGGATGGGGCACCGACCGGAACTACACGATTTGGAGCTCCGTTCCCTTCCCCAGAGCTTATCCCCATATTGTGGTCCAGGCTGGGCTTGGATGGGAGTTCCTCTTGAACCCCCGTTTCGCGGGAATTGAAGAATATACGTTGCGACTGAGCCGAAGCGCTCGCCTCGCCCTTGGGAATCTGCCCAACTTGGGAATGTCCTCCGTCGGTGGTAGGCCTTCCCTGCGGGTGTGGCGATGCCGGAGACTGGGAGAGCCCGGGTTTTTTCGGCGGGATCGGCGGAGGGGTTCCTCTCTCTGCTCTCGATATCGTGGGCGATTTGATCCCGGGTGCCAGCGGGCTTTGAGGACTGGAACCTTTGCTGGAGGTCGGAGAGTGAGAGAGATCCCCGGTTGGTGTTTTAGGGGAAGTGCCCAACTGTCGATAGTCAGTCCCAAAGGGTGAGTTGTTTGCAGTTTTAAGAGCGCCCGGTTGGCTGGTGAATCTGGAGAGGACTTGGGTGACCGTATTACGGGCCAACTGCTTGGCAGCAGAACCGTCGATCATAGTGGGCGACAGATCTCTCGCCGGAGGGCTCTGTAAGCCACCCATCTGCTGATCGTGCTCGGCTTGGGCTTGGAACTTGAAGCGAGCAGCGTGAAACCTCTGGTTCAGCCCGGCTTGGTAGGAGGACTGGAAAGCTGAGCCGGGGGTTCCCGGGCTGGACACTCGCTTCGTCAACACCGGCGAAGAGCACGGGGACCCAGAGCCCGAGGAGGTGGCGGAAGGCGAGTGGACGATGGGGTTTGGAGAAAGGGGCATCCCACCGGGAGACCCGATAGAGTGCGCGCTCGCGCCGCTGTTGGCATAACCTCCGTTCTCAACAACGTTCTCCGGATCAGAGGGAAAACCCGCCTTATCGTCAGTGGAGAGAAGGGTGTCCATTTCGCCACCGTCGGAAGATTCATCCCCACCGTTTTTGACCGGCCCACCACCGCAATGCCCGTTAGTCTTGGCGTGTTGCGGGAAAACCGCCGTGGGGTTCGGCGCGGCCTTGCTCTCCTCCGCTTCGCTCGAGAGTTGCGCGCAAGGGCCCTCCGTTTGACCCGACGAGGAGACCGCCGGACATTTATCAGACCCCGAGTGTTCCGGTAGACCGGTTGCCTCGTCGGCTTGGTACGGCCCCAGCTCATCGGGATACACCTTCCCGTTCTTCATGTCTTCAATGAGTTTCTTCAGATTTTCCACCTCCGCCTTCAGGGCCCGCGTTCGGTTTTCTTCCCGGTTCAGCTTGGCTCTCAGCTGTTCCTTTTCCATGTCGAATTCCAAGAGCTGCTTCTCCATCTGGGCTTCCCTCCCCGAGCCTCTCCGGACCTCAGCCCCCAGTTCCTCCTCCAGCCGAGAACTCTTGCCTCTCTCCTTCTCCAGCTTGGAGCTCAGCTCAGCTGCTCTCTGCCCCTCTTCGGCTGCCTTGTTGGTTACCTTTTTGCATTCTTTCATCAGCACCGCGGTGACTTGCTTGTGTCGTGATCGTTCCTCCTCCAGCTGCGAGGAGACCTTCTTGTGCTCCTTTTCCACTTTCTTCACCTGTGACTTTTCAAACTCCAGCTGAAAAGCACAATTAATAATTGATAATAATAATAATCCTGGCATTTGATCTAGCGCTTTTCACATCTTATCGATGTCTCAAAGTGCTTTCCAGAATTTACTGTAAAGTGAATCGACTGTATATTTGTGGGCGAAATGTGGCAGCCAATTGTGCACAGCAGCGTCCCCCACAAACAATTGTGGATTGAAATGACCAATTTTATTATTGTGTTTTTTTTGGAGGGATTATTATTAGGCGTGTCTGTGTGGAGTTAGGAACTTTGCCCAAAGTTTCGTCCTGACCTGCCTGGATTCGAACACAGGTTTCACGCTTTGCAAGGCGAGTGCTCTAACCACTGAGCTACAGGAGCTCCACAATTGGAAAACAAACTGGGGTAAAAACTGCAGTGTTTTTAAACTCATTCCAGTACTCATTTAAACAGTCAGATTGAAATGGGGTTTGAAATACCCAGTCCTTTTTCACACAAACCTAGCATATGGTGTAGAATTTCACAACAACGAAGGCCAGTACCTTGTACTAATGCTGGCTCTCAAATAGGTTTCCCTTCAATCCCTCTTGCCTGCTGCCCCCACTTTCCTTTAAACACTTCTTGCTCAAAGACTTGTCCAAATCATTTAAGATTCTTACAGATTTCTTTCCCACCACGGTCTTGGTTGGGTATCAAGGGATACACAGGGCAAGGGCGGGTAATTGGAGTTGATGTACAGATCAGCCATAGTTATTTTTTGGAATGGAGGAATAGGCTCAAGGGGCTGAATGTGCCTGCGTCTGTTGCTCTGTATTCTATGCCCTAACAATTCTCTGCGTGAAACAGTTTCCCATAAGTGCTCCATTTTGGTGTCGGTGTTGAATTAGGACCCCTCTGGTTACCGACTATTCAAAGAGTCCCGTTTGACCACCGTTGTAAATGCATTTGTATCAAGAGCAGTGTCTCTGCTGCTGCTCCTCACAGAGCTGCTGTGTAAAGCGTGGGTGGGCTAAAGCAGCCAACAGCTGGAATTGCTGCCCACCAACCCCCCCCACCCCACCCTGCAGCTGACCGCATTGTACAGACAGACTATGGGACGGCAGCAGATGCAACAAGCTGAGCTAGAGAGAAGCAGGAACAGCTGGGTTGGAAGTCTGGAAGCATAAATATAAAAGCGATACTCTTCAGTGCACTGTAGCACCAGCCTTACAAGCGTGAGACCCGTGTTCGAATCCAGGCAGATCAGGGCAAAATCTTGGGCAAGTTCATTACTCCACACACCCCACAATAATAAAAATTGGTCATTTCAATTCACGACTGTTTGTGGGGGACACTGCTGTGCGCAATTGGCTGCCACGTTTCGCTCACAAATATACAGTCAATTCACTTTAATAGTATATTCTGTGAAGAAGCGCTTTGAGACGTTGATAAGATGTGAAAAGCGCTTTGTCAAATGCAAGGATTATTATTATTGGATTATATTACAGTTCCTTTTCAATTGTTTCACAATATAGGGTCACTGTTCTCTTTCCCCTACTCTGCAAATGCAGTCAATCCACTTTACAATCTATTCTTTGAATCAATTCAACAACGTGATGATTAAACGCAAGGATCATCATCATCATTATTACTATTACAACGGCCGCTTTGCAATATTCTGAAAGACCCTCAAATAAAAGTTAAGTTGCTTGGCATTCCAATCAATTGCTAAAGGGGGAAGATTATTTGCAGATGCACCTAACAAATAAACATACGCCCGCCTTTCGGGTGAGACACGGGACTAGGATTTCATTACCATCAAGACAAAACCGAGATGAAGACTTGGGATAGTGGATAGGTACCTGTTGCGTGAGCCGCTCCCGTTCCTTCTCCAACATGTAGGTCACATCATCTCCCTCCGCTGTGTCCTGGGCGTGCCGTCGCCTTTCCTCTTCGAGGTCCAGGATAACCTGCAAAAGGCACAAAACTCAGGCCAATGGGAACAAGTTCGATCGAAAACCACCTCGATCTTTACTAATTTACTGAAGATTAAAAACTCTAGTATCCAAAGGGTAGACAATGTTTCAATACCCTACAGTTACTTAGCTTCTTTAGGGTCAGCCAATTGCAGAGTGTGTTGTAAGGAATGACTGGGTGGGCTGTATGGCATTCCGTTACTCCCCATCTTCTAATGAATTTAGACAATAATATATGTATTAAAACAATTTAAAATGTGCCGACTTTCAAGATTATAAAAATGCGTTACACCAGTACTGGACTTTGCCATTAGAGGGCACTCCTACGCTTAAATATATTGTAATGTACATACGCTCTCAAATGGCAGAGGATACCATTATGATGTCTCAAAGCTCTCACAAGATATACTGTAAAGTGAATTCTCTACGTTGTGGGCTAAATGAGGCGGTTAGTTAATTGCGCACAGCAGTGCCCACAAACAGCCACGGTGTGAGTGACCAATTTTATTTTGGGGAAGATTGTTGGCCAAGACCACAGGGAGAAACTCCCTTCTCTTTTCGAATAGCGCAAAGGGTCTTTAACCCCGGCCCGAACGGGTTTAACACTCAAGCCGAAAGAAGCCTACATTTCTCCAGACTGCTGGTTTGTGCTGCGGCTTCAGCCTGGGGGAGGAGTGCAAAGGGTTGTGTTACAGGAATGTAAGGCATGGGATTCAAATTCTTGAAATGCAGTATTTAATCTAGAATGTGTGAACGCAATAATAATCCTTGTAACTGATATTGTGCCTTTCCTGTACGACGATAGCTTGAAGCACTTCACAGGAATTACTGTACTGTAGAGCGAGTTTTATGGGGGGAGAGGGGGGGAGGGGGGAAAGAGAGAAAGAACATTAATATATCATGCATTCAAAAACTGAACTTGGCTTTTAATCCGCTACATGTAACTCAATCCAAGAAATCACCTGCGTAATCTCAGCCCTGCACAACGAACGGCCTGGCTTTCTACCCTAACAGAGCTTACACTTGCTAATATCGGCACGGCTGAGGAGGCAGACAGCAGCTGTGCGTGCGTTCCTGTGCACTTGCTGTGTCTGGTTTTTTTTACCCCCATGGGACAGTCGCAGACAATAGTTTCATCTCTGTTTTCACGTATACAGCTGGTTTAGAGGTGATCTGAAGCAGACAGAATTACAACTCAAGCTTTTTTTTTTAAAAAAATCATGTCTCATTTTATTTTGGAAACAACAACAGAATTACATTTGTATAGCGCCTTTCACATCGGGAGGACGTCCCAAGGCATTGAAAAACCTTAGATGGAGCCAGGAAAGGGCACACACACGATTAACCAGCACTGTAAAACACCCAACAGCATCAGAAAGCTTTACGGTTCCCTGCACAGTAATTTGCAGTTTTAACCGAATAAGTTCCAGCAGCATCCCATCACACACGCGGATCCTAAATCCCCCGGCTTTTGCCAAATCACATCCATGTGTCCCCCACCAGGTTTAAGGAAAGCGGGTTTGTCTCTCCCGACGGGAGACATTGCACACCACAGACGCAGATTCAGAATTTGAGGAGCAGATACCAGTCGCTCTCTTGTGCCCCAGGAGATTCAAAGGAATGAAGTAAAGCGGGTCCTACGGCTGCTGAGAATCAATGGTCTCCTTTGGGAAACTTCTCCAGAAACATAAAATTTATGGGTTATGGAGGCAGAGGGTGGGATCAGATCAGAGGGAGAGGCTGGATGAAATTAGCCCGAGGGCCGGATGAGGCCTCTGGGCCGCTGATTGGACCACCCTGAATTAAAGGATGATTTGGTGTAAAATTACACACAAAGGCTGACGTGTGCAGATGGATAATCTGGGTACTTACCCTTCTTGTATTCTCAAATACCTTCTTAAAGTGGGGAGGGCGTTGGGTAGGATTGGGAAGCACATAATTGCCCAAGACCCAGAAGAAGTTTCGGCAGTCCTAGCTACAGCCTACAAATGAGCATGAATATTTAAAGCACTTGTGTGTGTTTTTTTTAAATATAAAAACAGATGCGTTTGGATCATTCTGTCCTTCCCGATTAAATTCTACATCATCCCTATTCATACTTAAAAGAGTATGAGTAAAGTCTATGTAGAAATGCATCCTATCTCATTGGCACTCAGAATAGCTTGATCCCCGGATACCAAATCACCATGATTATGTATGTATGAGCATTTATTTCATCAGGACCTTTGGGATTGATCCACACCACATCCAGATCGCCACGATTTCCAGTACGCCAGCGTTTAAGTGGTGAATTGTGCAACTAACTTATTAAAGCTATTTACAATAATCGCGTCAAACGTGAACCTACATACATCTGTAGGATTTCGGTCCTATGAATGACAGTATTGAATATTGACACTGTGATTGTTGAGAGAGAGTAGAGTTTTCTCCCCCCCCCACCGCCTCTCCAACCGAGGATAAATATAAAGGCACTTATATATATTTTAAAAAATCCAGTTTACGATACCTTTCTGTGTCTATTCTCCGCGGCAGAGAGCTGGGATACCATCCGTTCCTGCATCTTCTTGCACTGGGTCATCACCACTTTGAGTACAGACAGTGGGTTGGTGCACACGGGCTGTTTCTCACCACGGTACGCCTCCCGAATTGTCTCGCAGTCCCGCTGCAGAGCCAGGAATGGGTCACTGATGTCATATTTTCCGTAGCGCTCTTGAATAAAATGGTCTCGGTGCTGTGCCTGAAATCACACATGCAGGGAACGCTGAAAATATTTCTATGTACGGTACTTCTATTGCAGTGGCATTTCAAGTGAATTGCGTAATGTAGAATACGATAATTAACACACAACTTGACCAATGCTTACGGCACATATACATATATATCAATCATCATGTAAAAAAATAATGTGGTCACTCAATCCAAGACTGTTTGTGGGACACTGCTGTGTGACATTGGTTGCCCACAAAATTCACAGTCCAATTCACTTTATAGTATATTCTCAATGACTTAATAAGGTGCTATATCAAATGCAAGGATTATTATTATTTTTATCATGGCTAGTTATTTTACCAAGAGCAGCATTAAAAATTCTAAGTAGGGGGTTTACAAGAACACAAGAAATTGTTTCGAGGAAACTTTCAGTGTTTCAGTGAAACATTTATTTTTGTTGAGATAACCTCATTTTAATCTGTGCAGTATAGAAAACAACACATGCCCAATTGGCTGCCTACCAAAGTAGGGTTTTTATACAGTGGCAACCGGGAAATGGGAATATTTTGACGTTGAACCCGGGGCAAACCCAATTTACTATAATGGTTTCCACAACCCATGACCCCTATTTCAAGACACAACACAATTTCTGTCAGCCACAACGAGCGATCTAGGTAAATTAATCATTCGTTTTATGGCTTCAAAATTTCCACGGCTTGTAAATAGAAATTGTGGGAAAAATAGCTGCTGTATTCTCCTACTACACTTACAGCAGTTACCCTTCAACCACTTTGAGATGCTTGTTACAAATGTTATCAAACGGAATGATTAATATTGTTTATTATTGCCATTCTATGAACTTCCAGCATTTTGTTTTACGTTTCGGTTGTCTGCGAGATACTAGTATCTTGTTTGGTATACTGTATAATCATCAGCAAACTAAATTGCAACTACGGTATTATATAAACTTCATCAATACCAAGGAGGCAGATACGGTAAACAATGCAATAAAAATAAATAGCAATCCCTGCCTTTGGTAAAGTGCCTAATCACGTTTTCGAGACATCTCAAATTGACCGTATATTGCGTGGGTGAAACGCAGCAACTAATTTGCAGACTACAGTCTCCAATAGTGGATTGGGTGACCAACTTATTATTGTTTTTTAAAAGGCTTATTACCCTGAAAAAGCGATCCGTCAATCAACTGATAAAGTTGCCTAGTAAACAGAGAGTTGTGGTGTAAGGAAAATTGGCCAAAGTTTTGCCTAGTAATCGAACCCGGGTCCTCTCGCTTGCGAGGCAATTGCTCTAACCGCCACGCTACAGTACTCCACGATAATTACGATGAACATTCCTTCCGTTTTCAACCCATAAGAGCGAGTCAGTTTCCTTTTCTGGGAGAGAAGACTCATTTCCGAGAATGTTCGCAAAACCAATGAACCCAAAGCATAAATCATAGACTTAAATGTGGTTCCAAACCAAAAGTCAAGAAGGAAAGGAAAGGGAAGCAACACATGTTTTAAAAGAGATAGCTCGGAGGAGAGGAACCCGGCTCAAAACTCTTAGCAGATCAAAGCAATTATTCACCCTTGCCAGAGATCAAGGCCATAAACAATGTAATAGGCCCCCAATCGATCACTGAGCCACAGCTCAGAAAAGGAAATGTATACTGTACAGCACTATTTGCATGTATGCAAACCAAACCAATGTCTGGGGTATAAAAACCCACAGCTAGATGACAGCAAATGAAAACATTTCATTTGCTGTAATTTGCTGTTGGATAAATAACTGTACAGTTACTCAGAAACCTTCTGCCTGATGAATAATCGGGAACTTACTCCTTAGTTACAATGATTAATCCCGATCTCAGTGTAACAGGAACTTCAGCTACAAGAAATGGTTTTGAGGTCGAATTCAATTTGAACGAAGAGGATATCTAATTGGTCTGCGCTCTAACAACACACCAATCAATTAATCCCTAACTTTACCTCCTCCAGATTACTACAAATCACAACAGCAACTGTGTTCTTGCTATGTTCTTCTGCTCGAGATAGAACAGGATTTTCCACAGGTTTAGCTAAAACAACACAAGGACCAGTCAAAGTCAAATGGTAAATTTTCCCTTTGTGTCGAACGCTGCTGTGCGCAATTGGCTGCCGCATTTTGCACACTAAAATATACAGTCAATTCACTTTACAGTGTATTCTGTGAAGCGCTTTGAGAACGTCTCGAAGAAGTGATGCAAGGATTATTATTATAATTTCCATTAAAGTTTTGACAGCATCCTTCACGTGACATCTCACACATGGATGCCCATACACTCACGCAGTTAAGAGCCACCCTTCCCCGGAGAGCATGTGATTAACACAGAATTTATGATTTAAATATTACAAGGGCTTGGGTTAATTTATTCAATTTTAAAATGCATTCATATAATCAAAATAAATTGTCAAAAACAGCAACACCCTAAAGGGAATAGCCATGAATTCCATTTGTCTAGTAATTAGAAGAGAAAGCTAATGAGGCAGAACTTAAACTTCAGAATGTATTTCACTCAGCTAATAAACTGGTGGAAATGAAGGCAGTCACATTGGCTCACAGGCACTCTGAATACAGATTCCATTGGGGGTAGTAAAGCCAGGATTACAATCACAATGGTCAAATATTAAAATACTCCCAACGCCTCAGGTGTGAATGTACATCCGCACCGATGGGAATTTGCAGCTCTCATGCTGAAAAATGAACTAATCTCTGCTCGTGTTTCTAAGAAAAAGCGAAAGCAAGCTCAAAGATTCAGAAAGTCGCCTTTCGTTTTGGCCAATCAGTGAAATAATTCCCCCAATAATACTTCTGGTCTGATCAGTACGTCCACAAGTAGGTGCCAATGTCACTGCCTACTGCGACACCTTTTGCAAACCGTATTACACTTACTCACAACAGTAGGGGAGGGATTGAGATAATTACTTGTTTATTATTGGCATTTCAAACCACCTCAACGAGCTGCTGCTATGCCAAGCACTCAGACTTACTGCATTCCAAAAGCAAAGAACGCACTGAATTCCCTTGCTATCCAATTAGATATTTTCAATCTAATGCTTTGTGACGAATCAATGCGGTAATGTCGCCGGATTAGTTGCAACTATCCAAGATGTACTTCTCGTTTCTGTTCTAATTAACTTTTTTCCGGCAAAGTGAACGGTTATTTAGCTGCAGTAATCACATTACGATGCGGGTGTGGTGTAGGGGTGGTGGTGGGGGGGTGGGGAAGAGGAAGGGCGAAAGAAAGAATTTATATTTCCTGACTCCATTAGGTTCTGTTCAAAGTTATGGTTTTGTGTGAATCAGCATATGAAATCAATAGAAACAGTTGCTAAGAAACACTGAAAATCTATAGCAGTTTAGATGTAAAAGAGAAAGATTATTTTCACGGACATCCTTCAACATAACTGGCTGAAAATAAGCTTTAAAGGAGTTTTATGATCCCTGAAATAAATGGTGATTCAACAATAACAAGTTCTTCAGATACCCGAATTTGCTTAGCTATTTTTTTGTAAATGACAAGTGTACATAATGCAATCAATCGACCTCCAAAAATCTCAAGAGTCAGTGTTTGCGATTCCCTTTTCTGTCAATACAGGTTTTTGTTTAGACCAAACCGGGTTGTTGCTTTTGACTTTCAGTTTACAAAAGCTCAGATCCAAGCAAAACATTCCTTGATGAACTAGTTCCACATTTCTCACAACTCACATGTAACAAACACATGGGTACGCACATTTATGAGCCAAACTGTTTTTTTTTGCAATATTAATAATACTTGTATTTGATACAATGCTTTATCACATATTCGAGACATCTCAAAGCTCTTCACAAAAGATACTGTAAAATGAATTGTAAAGTGTAAAGTCACTGTAAAGTGACTATATTTTGTGGGTGAAAAACAGCAGCCATTTGCGCACAGCCATGTTCCCATAAACAGTCATGGATTGAGCAATCAAATTTTATTGGTTTATCGCCCCCGAAAAAGTGATCCGCCAATCGACTAATAACCAGGTTCCCAGTTACTGCTAGGTAAACAGAGGCATGTGAAGTAAAGAAATTTGCCAAATTTTTCGCCCTGCCTGGGTTCTTTAAATAACAGCTTTTGTATTACCTACCGATATCCAAACGTTGAACTTCTAATTACTATGCCTGCTGCAATGAAGGACACAGTCACTTCCTGCTTGTTATAGTTTGCAGCTGACATATCAAATTCAATGCTAAATTTGGTCCTTAGATTTTGGGAAGGCAGAGCTCGATTTTGTTACTGGAGTTGCTATGTTCTGCACTATCTTATTAATAATCTAAAAAATAACAATTCTACAAAGGGAAAATGATGTTCACCAGTACTGTGGTCTGTCACATACATAAACTGCCGTCCTTTAAGACGCTGCTGTTGTATTTCAAGCATGAATATTCTGAAATGAAGAATGACAGACCAGTTGCATCAAAACCAGCTGTGTAAAACTGAGTGGATTAATGATGTCCTGATGTCTAAATGTACTTATCAGAATGCTGAGGTGCTCCCAAAGCACTGATCCACAGGAAATCCTATTTGGAAGAATTCCCTGAGAGGATAAGGGAAGGGAATATGGAGCTGTCTACCCTTCTCTCCAATGTTTTCAATAAGAATAGGATGGATGTAGGATCATTTCTGGCTCCCAAGTGGAAATCAGGTCACAGTGATAGCCCAGCGAGATCTTATCTTGGCATTATTGTTTGCAACCAACAGTCAAACAAAATCCAAGACTGTGTTTCCATCAAACCTCCGCTAAACTGCCAAATTGTGCAGATTTTTCATAGTCTGTATTCTGATATGAACCTGGCTGTGTAAACCATCTCACTGTGCTGAATCTCCTTCAACCATCAAAGGCAC
Source organism: Hydrolagus colliei (assembly GCA_035084275.1). Classification (NCBI taxonomy): domain Eukaryota; kingdom Metazoa; phylum Chordata; class Chondrichthyes; order Chimaeriformes; family Chimaeridae; genus Hydrolagus; species Hydrolagus colliei. Next base: position 105,503 of record JAYJKW010000378.1, on the reverse strand, counting down.
CCTCTGGGCATGGGTTTCATATTGCACAGTGCAGCATAAAGCCAACAGAGTGCAAGCCAATTCAAATTCTATTTCATGGCCCTTTCCACTGCTAAGACAGAGCTTTGCTACCCTAAACTTCAGAGCATGTGCTGGATACAACAATCTTACTTGCAGCTTATGTTTTCCTAGGGGAGGGAAGTTCAGCATTCTATGTTTTGTGATAGGATTTATTTGTCAAGAACGAAACGCATTTTTTTGAATTATTACCAGTTTAATCTTCTTAAAATGTTCAATCCATATATGTTCAAATTCTTCCAGATTGCTGCCGGATACCATCAGTAAACATTTATTCTCATTCCTGTTTGGTGAGTCTGGATCTTCTCCTCATAAACTCTCATGTATTAACTGTGGAATTCCAATCTTTCAGCACACATTTCTCCACTGTGCTTACAACAACAACAACAACAAAGTTATAATGACAAAGCGCCTTTCACGTCGGGAGGACATCCCAAGGCGTTGGAACAGTTAGGTCGGGACCCAGGTGGGGGGGGGGGAGGAGGATTGGGGTAGGGGGAAGGAGAGTAGTAGAGGGGGGGGGGAGTTAGGAGGGGAGCAGAAGGCACGGTCGAAGAGGAAGGTCTTGAGACCAGCCTTGAGGAAAGGGAGGAGGCGAGGCGAAGGGATTGCGGGAATAATCCATGCATTTGATATAGCGCCCTACCATGTCTTCTCGATGTCTCAAAGCATTTCACAGAATATACTGTAAAGTGAATTGACTATATATACGTCGACGAATCGCGGCAGCCAATTGCGCACAGCAGTGTCCCACAAACAGTTTGTGGATTGAAATTACCAATTTTTTTTGAGGGATTATTATTAGGCCCTTCCTGGAATCAAACCCGGGTCTCTCGCTTGTAAGGCTCTAACCACTGAGCTACAGGACTCCTTGTTTACTGAGCAGAAAAATAAACATTTAATGGGACATTCGTGGTAAATGTGAAATAGTCAAGCCCAATTGTGTTATACTGTACAATCGATCAGGCAGAATGGTGACCAATCTTACACTTCCTCAGCACGTTCACCCAACCATCAATGATCTCACTTCACTGCCAGAATGTGTTTTAGCGATCAAGCAGCTAACAAAATACAGTTATTTTTAAGCACTTCCCCAAAGGAAGAGTTTCAGTCAGAATGCATTGGCAGAAGAAGCCTAACTCCGTGTCAAACTCCCACCTCTGTCAAGCCCTCCGGGACGCTACCCCGCGAGAAGGTCGCTATATAAATGCTGTTGTCGCCGAGCCAGTGACCAGCTAGGATTCCTGGCCAGGTTGACGATACATGGAGATATTGCATTCATACGACACAGAGGGGGGAGGGAGAGAAAATCAATTTCTGAAAGATAGGGGCACAAGAAATGACAAGATAATTCGTAAATCTGGTGCAACATTTTCTGTTTGCATTTGGTTTGTCACGGTTCTCAAATACATTTAACTTCAGCACTCTCCGTATAACAGTAGGCTGGCTAGTGCTTCTTCAATTCATTTACTCTCCACTGAAGCGTTCACTTATTTTGACACTGGCCGACAATCCGACTACCCATGCCAATAAATGAAACAAAGGGAGCCCAGTTCAGTACTTCCTGCCATTCATTACAGAGTGTATACAGGAGCAATGTAATTAGCCACTCCCGTTTCTGTGGCTCCAGTTTGTACTATTCACTGACCTGTGAGTGCAAGCCTGAACTGCTGTATTCATCTGTTGTAATAAAGCCTTTTCCTTGAGGAAGGAGTAGAGCGAGGAAAGAAATATCCTCCACCAGAACAATCCCAGTACTATTTTCAACAGTGTACGTACATGGTTCAGAAAACAAAACCTAAACACTAGTTATCTCAAAGTCTCCAGATCTATTTTTATCAAATTAGTTAAAACATAGGATTTTGTTTTGTTCGGTATTCCAGGATAAAAGTACAGTGTAAACAAAGGTAATTTAAAAACAAGAATATTCAGCCTCCAAAGGACTCTTCCAGATGAAGCATTAACCTCACGCAGTGTGCTGGCAAGAGCAATTTGCTCACCTAAGCTATTCACACTAGCTAGCTTTTAGAAAAATCTATTTGCAATTTGCTGTCATATCAACTGTAAATTTGTAACCTGGAAACGTTCAAACCTGAGAAGCACAAGATTAGTGTTCAATAACTTTGAGATTTCTATATTTATGATATTATAGGCAGAACAGGCTCAAGGGGCTGAATCACCTACTTCTATTCCTATGAGACTAAGTAACACGAGATTATCGCTTTTGAAGATCAAATAAATCGGTAATGACAAAAGCTACTCAATAAAGGAATTGATGATAGAGATATAATAATAATAATCCTTGCATTTGATATAGCACCTTTCACATCTTCTAGACGTCTCAAAACACTTCACAGAATATACCATATACTGTAAATATACATGGGCGAAATGCGGCAGCCAATTACACACAGTGGTATCCCAAACAGTCGTGGATTGAAATGACTAAGTTATTATTGTTATTTTGAGGGATTATTATCAGGAATGTGTGTGGAAACTTGCCCAAGATTTCGCCCTGACCTGCCTGGAATTGAACTGAGATCTCTCGCTTGTAAGGATAGTGCGCTAACCACTTAGCTACAGGGCCCCACATAATCAATCATTTTGATGCTTCTAAATAATATTTGCGTCATTACCTTTTTCTTTAGTACTGTAACTTGGTTTTGTATAGATTCAGTGCATTAAAAAATGAAATGAAAATGCGAAACATTTTAGGCCTTTTACTAGGGCTCATAGGATCCAAGCCTGAGGATTTTTAAAATAAAAAATACCACTATGTGTGTGTTGAGACAAATTAAATTGAATGTTTTGAGGTTTGGGAAACCTATTCCAAGCCTAAAAGGCTTGAATTTTTCCACAATTTGATGTACAGTATTGCCTTATCATGAGATGTCTCAAAGCGCTTCATAGAATATACTGTAATTGACTGTATATTTTGTGGGTGGAACACAATTTTTTTTAAAAAGAGAAAAAGATTATCTTGTCAAAACACTCAGCAGTAAGTCAATATTCACAAGTGGTTGACGCTTTAGATTTTCACAAAATGTTAGAAGTTATTTTGAATTGCTGAATTGAATGAATGCTACAGTGAGCTACGTAATAGTTTTGGCAACTTATAGCTGGAAATTCTGATCATAGAGCAACATTTCTTGGTAAACCAATCATGCGTTTATCATGACTCAACTACTATATCCTTTGGACTGGACGGCAAAGCCTTGAAAACTCATCCAGTTGTCTTTTTGCTAGATTTAAAAAGCAGAAAAAGAATGTAGCATCCGATTTGAGGATGCACAACAGCTTCACTGTTGCTCTATATTAATCCACGATGAGGGCATTCAATAGACAGGCTAACGTCATTCAAGCCACTTAAGGTGTTGGCATTTCTTACCGCATCTGACACCCCAACCCCACACCAACAACCTTTCTGATATAACCGTTCACGGTCTCTCTCCTACAAAGTCCTACTGTTTCTATCTGCATCTGTTAAGTTTTATGTAGATTCAGGAAACAGTAGAGTCTGTAAACAGTAGATACACACCTCATTCAACACATTCTGTATCCATGACATACTTTGAATCTAAACATGACTCGCACAAGGTCTAATTTATTTTTTTAAATGACAACAGTCCTTCACTAAACCCTTTACTGCACGTTTTATGGCTTCTGGTGTTAGCGTTTCACCTTTCCACCACTGGAATCTTATGATGACTTCACTGTTCTGTTAGGAATTCTGAAGATTCAGGTTTGAGATGCTGTATCGAGAGATTGTTTTGAAAGAATCTGCAAGCCGTCTACCTCACTTGAAAAGCTACCCAGATCCTAAAAGAAATGCGATGAGATCATGGCATACCTGTAAATCAACAACCCATTCTCTCGCCTGACAGAGCAACAGGGTGTGATTGTTATCAGGAAACAACAGACAAGCCCACCACACCTGTGCGTTACTATGCACAGTTTAAAAACAGCCTGAATCATAGATTTAAAGCAGTTGATTTGTCATAAATAATCCTTGCATTTGAAGCAACGCCTTATGCCCAAAACTCTCAACCTCATTTTAAAAAAATAGCGACTATTTGCGCACAGCAACGCTGCACAAATGTGAACCTTTCTGTTAATCTGGGGGGGTCGATGGTGCTTGTCAGGACACTGAGAAACTCACTTCTCTTTCTGAACCGTGCCATGGGATCTTTAATGTCCATTTGAAGAAACTGACGGATCTTCAGTTTAATGTCTCATTGGAAAGATGGCACTTCAACAACTCAATGTGCCTTTACCCTGCACTACATTGGAATAGAGTATCAGCCTAAACTATGAACTCAATAATAATACAGTAAAAGCATGTCCAACCGCGTGCTTTTACTGTACTTTTTTTGGGGGGAGGGAGGTGTTTCGGTCGACTATCCGGACTTTTACTGTAATATCCTTGCATTTGATATAGCGCTTTTCACATCTTATTGATTCAAATCACGGAATATACACGGCCCTGCCCCACCCTATTTAACCAATCTACTCTCCCCCTACACGCCCACCCGGACCCTCCGTTCAACAGGACTTGGCCTGCTCCAAGCCCCCCGCCCGAACCGCCCCACCATCGGAGGCCGGGCCTTCAGTTTCTCCGCTCCCACCCTATGGAATGCCATCCCTCAATCCCTCCGTTTTGTCTCTTCCCTTTCCTCTTTCAAGGCCGGTTTGAAGACTTTCCTCTTCGATCGTGCCTTTTGTTCCACCCCGAACTTTTTTACCTCCCCTTCGTGTTTCACCCCTTCCCAAACACTCCCCTCCCAGCTCGGGTCACACGCCTCCTGTTCAGCGCCTTGGGACGTCCTCCCGACGTGAAAGGCGCTCTATAGATGTAATTTGTTGTTGTTGTTGTTGTACCGACTGTACATTTGTGGGCGAAACGCAGCAGCCAATTGCGCACAGCAGCGTCCCTACCAACAGTCGTGGATTGAAAATGACCAATTTTATTATTAGGCGCATGTGTGTGTGGAGTAAGGAAACTTGCCCAAGATTTCGCCCTGATCTGCCTGGATTCGAACACAGGTCTCACGCTCGTAAGGCGAGTAAGCGCTCTAACCACTGAGTTACAGGAGCTCCACGGTCACGACTTGGGGCTTGAATGCAGACCCTGCTGACTCAGAGTCAAGAGGTCTATCTCACTCAGATAGCACTGAGCTAGGCTGACATCTAATCAAATTATCACATGAAAATACTGGCCATTTTAAGATAGTCATACAATCTCCCCTATTGAGCAATAAAATTGAACCCTGGCATATCTGGCCCGTGTAAGATAGTTGCAGAAGGAGCTTCTAAAAATGTGTCTCTTGGATATGAAAATGAAAGCAAATGTTGATATAAAAGCCATTTGACTTCAGCAAGGTGCATTTATCGATAAAGAAATATTTATACTATATGTTATATTAGTAGCTGTAAGACTGTACTTTCATATACCAAATGGGCTATTGTATCTTCAACAAAATTCTATTTGTATAGCGCCTTTCACGTCAGGAGGTGGGGGGGTCAAGGTACCTGCCAGACAGTATTCCAGATACTAGTTGGGGATAGGGATTGGGGAGGGTGCTTGAATACCAAGCGAAAGGCACTGCTGAGAACAAGTTAAAAACCTAGGCCCCAAGTCACTCCTTTGCTCTACCTCAAGATTCACATCGTAACTGCACCTCTGGAACCTCATTATCCAGTCTCTCAAAAAACATTTCACACCACTGAAGTGGCCCGCACTCTGTAACCGGTGCAGTTCAGGACATGACAGAACACCATATCCCAGAGAGAGACAGCCAGCTGTCTGTCTGCCACGCAGGATCAAAGCACACTGTTTGAATCCAGACAATGAGGCTTTTACGATGACCACTTGGGTGAATCACCATGCAAGCATTACTGTTGGAATGGGATCGACATTTGTAACCGGGGATTTGGGTGTATCGGAAGCTACAGAAACCCTAAATTTAAAGTGGAGGCATTCCGCACCGGGTTACAGCATTACAAAAACATTTCATTAAGATTAAATAGATTTGCTCGAGTAAGGCCATTATCAGAAGTGTAGAATGTGTGCCTAGATGAAGTCAACAAATCCTGATTTTTCACTTTGAAACACAAAACTCCAAAGTCAACAAATTGATACCGTACACCCTGTAGAAGTACACGATGATAAAATTGGTCGTTTCAATCCACAGCTGTTTGTGGGGACGCCGCTGTGCACAATTGGCTTCCGCGTTTCGCCCACAAATATACAGTCAATTCACTTCACGGTATATTCTGCGAAGCGCTTTGAGACATCTCAAAGATGTGATGAGGTGCTATATCAAATCCATATCAATGGAATATTATTATTATTGTCTTTCAACTTTAACCCAACCATTTAAAATTATAATTATGAATGGTTCAAAGTTGAAAATTCTGAACCTTCCATTAGATTGTAAGATGCTTATTTTTTTAGATGATAATCTGGCAATTTAGTTAGCGTATCAGTCACAGGGAGATACTGTAGTACCTCTATGTAACAGTGGCTGGCTATTACATTTACAGTCAGATGTTGTGCAGACTTTAAATATGAACATGTTTCTATGCAGTCACATGTACTCACATGGAAGGCTGAATGACTGTAAAAGGGACCACATGAAAAGAAACCGAACACAAAAGGAACCTTCAGCAGCTGCATTCTAACAAGTGATTTGGTCGACATGTTTTGCTTGACTAATGGCAAGTAGCTGCAGAGTCATGCTATTATTCAAACAGATGTAGGAAGAGTATGTATAAATGGATCTTTCCTCTCATCCGATGCTTGCAAGAAATCCAGAAGCTAGTTATTATCCACACTGTCAATTTCCCACGAAACACAAAAGTGACCAACAGATTGTCAATCTAATCCGTGAAACTTTCGACAGTATAAGAAAATCTGAAAATATGGCTAAACCCTCTACAATCAAGTACCATGGACTATTTCTACCATGATCCTGGCATTACAATTCCAAACAAACCTCCCTATTGGTAATCCACAACCAGCTAGTACTTGTCAAATATTTCACTCTTTGGTGCTGTGCATTCAACAGTACAATGACAGGTTTAACTTACACATATTATTCATACCCTTTGGATGGCTTGGATACACGGTAACACACATTGGAATTCTTGCACTAACTTATCACTGCATTCTCTTCAAAACAAGGAACTGCTTCTATTCTATTCGAGGAGAAAAGTACCTAGACACCACAACAATTAAAGCACACTTCCTCTTTTCTTTTCTAACCAATTCAAAGAAGCTTTAATCCAAGAAAGATTAACATTGACACCGCGGCAGTTTAGATATATTTTATATCTTTGCCTTTAATCGAGCACTGTTTGGTAAATTCTTACTGAGCTGATACAGGAAGTTGAAAGTTGGTGCAAAAGTTGCTTTTTCCTGAGGTGGAGAAAAGGGGGGAGGAGGAGCAGATTGGGAAGGAAGAATGGAGTCAAACTCCCTTGTGGTAAATATTTAGTCATTGCTGACTAGACAGCTAACGATGACATCTTGTATATTTATGGAACTGGCAAGAACTTAAGACTGCAAATCCATCAAAGCCACATTTTTCCACCCTCAAAAAAAAGTTAAAAATGGAAAGAAGTCAAGTTGCTTTAGAAGCTATAGCCGTTATAGCAGCAACGAAAAATTCAATGTTTCATACACAGTTTTCTACATTATAAAAGCTACATTAATATAATAAGCTGGTGATCAAACAATAGTCATCTATACTCAAGTTACTGTTAAATTGTCAGCTAAATATGTTGAGTCAAAACTCGCATAATGGGATCTTTCATACGCTGATCACCAAAATAAGTAAACTTTCTGCTATGTTTCAAAATGTTACTTTTAATAATCAGTGTATGATAGATGTCCTGTGAATCAGGGAATGTCATTACATTAGTGTAAATTATAGGGTGTAGACTTAATTGACATTACTGCTGTTGAAAGTTGCTTTGGTCACATAGGCATTTGCCTACAATTAAAGAGTATGATGGACTGCAAAGCACTGGGGAAATTAGGGCAATAAGGCTAATCTATTGGTACATAATCTGAAGCCTTAATATTATTGTACTAGTTTCAGTGTCCCCCCCGACGTGAAAGGCGTTATTTATACAAGTGTGATTTTGTTGTTGTTGCTGCTCCTGTTTGTGTCACACCATCTCGCTCTTCCCATTTTGCTTTGCTTATTTAAAAAAAAGAAATCACTGCCTGTGCTCGAAGTGGACATGACACTGTCACGTGGCTTCTCAAAAGATCGACTGGCTGAGATCACTTTACAAGTTAAGAATCTCTCATACAAGATCCTCAATCATCCCCAAACTCCTTCAAAAGATAAGGGAACACTGGAGTTTAAATTAGTTTTATACAGTACTGGTATTGTACTTCAGTTGTATGGATGTGTCAATGTTGTCATGTGAATCAGGGAATGTCATTACATCATCTCCACTTTAATATAATGTGCCTTGCTAATGCTTATTTGTGGAGCTATTATTAAACCACCTTTGATTATAACTTGCATAACCAGAAACTAAAAGTGCCGTCCATACCTCACACAAACATACACATATGGGGGGGGTTACTGAACTTTCGAGACGTAAGCCTCCTTTGCGGTTGGTACTATGTGGTGAATGTGTGTGTTGGGATGGAACTAGATCACTCACAGGGCCATTGGTTACCGGTCAATTTTGTTGTTGTTGTTGTGTCTTTCCATAGCGCAGTGTAATTGAGAAGGCTGGAAAAATAGTAATAATAATTCTTGCATTTGATATAGCGCTTTTCACGTCTTTGAGACGTCTTAACGATGTCTCAAAGCGCTTCACAGAATATACTGTAAAGTGACTTGACTGTACATTTGTGGGTGAATCGCGGCAGCCAATTGCGCAGAGCAGTGTCCCACAAACAGTCGTGGATTGAAATGACCAATTTTTCTTATGGTGGGTTTTTTGGACGGATTATTATTAGGCGTGTCGAGTAACAAAACTTGCCCAAGGTTTCGCCCTGACCTGCCTGGATTCGAACACAGGTCTCCCTAGCTTGGTCTCCCCAGCTTGCAAGATCAAGTGCTCTAACCACTGTGTCACAGGAGCTCCGAAAGGCAGGAAAAACACACTCATCTTTAGCGAGGTCACACCAAAAAGAATAAAGTACCTGTAATGCTTCAATCACGACGTCTCTTGCTTCCAGTTCTCCTTCAAGCACGCTGAAGAACATCAGCAATTCGGGCTTGCTGAGATTTTCTAAATTCATGTTGGCTCTGGAGAACAAAACAATAGTTTTAGTGCTCTTTTCTAAACTGACCTGAAGCATGACAGGTATGCCCACAACATCTATCTGCCAAGTAATTAAGTCTCATGCTCTATGCGCAGAAAAATGTGCAGAGCCACATTTTCACCTACAAAATATGCAGTCAATGTACACTCTAATCTGTGAAGTGGTTTGACCTTTTTAAATTCACTATATAGAGTCCAGTAGCTCAGTGGTTAGAGCCTTACAAGACCTTTGATTCTCAGTGGGGTGATAACTTGGGCAAGTTTCCTTACTCCACATGCCTTATAATAATCCTTAAAAAAAATTGGTCATTCAATCCCTGACTGTTTGTGGGACAATGTATATTCACTTTACAGTATATTATGTGATGTGCTTTGAGACACCTAGAAGGTGTGAAAAGCCCTATATGAAATGCAAGGATTATTTATGAAATCAAATGAAAAAATTATACATCTTATAAACTATATGCCACCCAAGGTAAAATCCAGTGTACAGGTTACAGTACAACTTTAAAACTGTACTCATATTCAGTGAGCTCTTATGAAATGAGTGAAGAAAAATAGTCAGAAGAAGAGAGAGATGCACAGAAAGCAGGCAAACAGCCAGATCACCTCAGTGATGTTCAAATAAAAAGCTCCGCACAAACAGACTTTTCTCTCTCCAGACAAAATTTGATGATCTTTTTGAAAACAAAATCAACACCCCCACAATCCCCAAGAGCTTGTGCATTGGATTAGCACAAGTTCTTCAGTGTGAATCAAATAGGTTTTTCTCTTCTAGAAGAACTGATGGACACAGCAGCATATCTGTAAAAGCTTTACATGAAAGGTACTGCCCACATTTATATGATTAACATACCATTCCTTCAAAAGGAAAGGTCAGCATTGTGAAAATAGATTAACCAATGGACCATTCAACTGGAACAGACAGCATGAAGGTTCAACTAATTTGTCTTTTAAAAATCACAAGGAGTTACAATTTCACATTTCTTGTGTTTATTCAGATCAGTCTTAAATATCCCCAGAGTTTGGGTTCTGTGATTGACAAGAACCCTGGGGGAGGGAATGCAGAAGCAGCAATGCAAGCAACCTATGCGCCGGTTAAACAAACCTACAACAAAAAACTTGAATATTTTCATACTCGTGAACCACGGATAACTAAATATTAGAATCGACGTTTGTGAGAATGCTGCGGTCAGGATTGTAACATCGGACCACATATTTGTACACATAAATGTCTACACTGTAAATATTCCTAATCTCAACCACAGAATAAAGGCAAAACAGATGCTGGAAAAAGAACATAATAACAGGGAAAACTACAGCTCGAACAGACTAAAGTGATAACACCACACTAATGTGAGGCTTGTTTATAAAACAGAACATAAAATGCACAATGGTTTATCTCATATCCCTTCAAAACAGACTGCATAGATAGTATCCAAACTTCAAAATGAGAACAGGGCTGGAAAATTCCCCTAATCACTCAACACAAGTTACGTTCCAGTTTTGGCGAGGTGAAAAACAGGAGTTAACTCAACAGATCCAAGTACCTGAGTGCTTAATCCATTAATCTCCAACCTTTTGTTTCTTTCTTTGCTTTCTCACTGCATCTGTTCCTTTGTGACCTAACGCAGCTGGGGTCTCTGTTTTACAGAATAGGTCTTTGTCTGCATTGCGAAACAGGTATGCGATTCCTTTTCAGGATGAATGAAGCGCTTTGAGATGTCTTCCCGATGTGAATGGCCCGATTCCAAAACTTAAAGATGGTTATTATTATTAGCTCCGCCTAATTAAAGACCATTATAACCAGCCGCAAAATACAGTCACTCCGCTTTACAATGTACCCTGTGAAGCGTATTGATAAGATGCTACATCAGATGCAAGGATTATCATTATTATTATTAAATACAAATTCAACCCCAACCAAATGCAATACGCTCCACGTCTTAGCTGTGACAGTTTTTTATAAATCATTATAAGTGAATGACAACTATAGCCGATGTCCATTACATATAACAGAGAACAACAGAGCATGAAACATGATATGCAATATGACCTGGCACAATGGAATTTACCCTACAACTAAATGGAAGTGACACACAAGAGAGTACCGAATAAGCTGTACACGTCCCATCCATGACTGTGATGAATTTAATATGTTTTTTAAAAAAGGACTTATTCATACAATGCTATAAAGCAACAAAATTATTGAATTGAAATCTGGGCTAGGGTAACTTTCATGGGGCTTGCACATCCGAGTGGCCTCTCCTCAGACACATTTTTATGAGATTCAAGTTTAAAATTAGAGTTTAGCGGAACATTTTTTTGTTATAAAAAGACCCACCAGCTCAGCTGCTCCCCTTCCAAAGCTATTGATCTGAAGTCAAGCCTGAGCTAGAAATATGACAAGTCATTAAAATAATTAGTCTGTGAAACTGCCTGGAAGACAAAATTCAGACCAGGGTTCATAATCTGGAATAAATGACGTAATCGAGAGTTGTTTAGCAACAACCATCGGTAACCTCACGAATGTGGCTCTAATTTATATAAAATAGCGATGTGCGTGTTCATACATAATAACTAATATTGAGGTAGCAGAATCCCTGGTATTAGAGTATTGATAACCGCCCACAATTACTGCTCCCTCCACAGAAACGACCATGTGTTTTTTTTCCACAAACAACTCAGAAAAAAATCTGCCACCGGAAACTTCTTCCTGTGTGTGGGAGCACAATAAGGCAAAGCTCACTTGGCCTTGGAACGAATTCTTTGGTCCACTGAACAGCTGCTCGGCTCAGTGGTCTCTGTCTGGCAAAATAGTTATTATCAAAACCATACTACTGAGGTATCGGATGATGGTGCAGCGTAAGTATCAGATAGAAAACAAAGCGAAGACTGTCTGTACGTAACAACAGACTTATTGGCGTGATATGACAGAAGATTGAAATATATAAGACGGCAAGGTATGAAGAGGACCCAGATTTAATGTGTATTTATGGTCGTTTTTCTAACTGCTGGAGTATATATATACATATATATCTTTATATATATATATAAAGATAGATAGATAGATAGATAGATAGATAGATAGATAGATAGATAGATAGATAGATAGATAGATAGATAGATAGATAGATAGATAGATAGATAGATAGATAGATAGATAGATAGATAGATAGATAGATAGATAGATAGATAGATAGATAGATAGATAGATAGATAGATAGATAGATAGATAGATAGATAGATAGATAGATAGATACAAAACACACTATATATCTCAACCCCAGGCCCATTATGTATTTTTTTTAAATACGCATGAAGTATATTCTTTTTCTGCCAGGTTCTAATTATAACACACATCAGAAGAAACTGCTGATTTGCGAACGGGATATAGTAACCTGGAAGGCGTGTAACCACAGGGTTTAGGAATTTTGGAACTGCTAGTGATTGCTTTATTTTTATATTTGTCAGCCAATGTAGTAAAAATCTTGCATATATACAAAACTTTGGATTTGTTTATCGTTATCAGATTCCTTATTCAGTGATCTGTTCAGGAGGAATCAATCAGCATTCAATGATTGAACTGAGCCGAGTGGATAGAAAACTGCAATCCTAAAATATATATTTTTTTAAATAATCCTTGCATTTGATATAGCGCCTTATCACATCTTCGAGATGTCTCAACACAGAAGATACTTTTGTGATGAATTGACCATTTTGTTTCGCTGCACAAGCGAAACATTTTATGGCGCTTTTAAAGTTTTTTTCAATTTAACTCACCATTTTGTATGAATCTCACTTTCCCATCTCTTTCCCCGTAGCCCTTATTGCTTTTGCTTATTCATAACAAATCGTAAAATAGAACAGAATATAGCTGTCTCTCTGTACAGTACAGTACTATTAAACTGTTTCCTTATTAGGTTGTCTTTCAACAAAGGGATCAGGAAACCGCAGACGTCCTAGCTAGCCTGAAAAGAGGCACTTAGGAACTGAGGCTGAGTGCAGGAGCTGAAAATAATCATTATTATGAGGTGTAGTCATTAACACTGGGCTGATTCAGCAGCCACTATTTTGATTAATTCAGTTCCACATAAGATAGCGAAAAGACGTTCAGGGTCGGAAGAGTCGATAATAAAACTGGTTGGAATTTTTTTTTTACAAAGCAAGGCTAATTTCAACCACTGCTTGAGGTAGTTCGAAAAAGAATCCAGATGGCAAGCAAGACTCCATCTTTGAACACAATAATCATATTAGCAACCACCATCCAACAACATCATTGTTTTGTGAGAAGTTATCGGGACAGTTTACAGAATATTTATAGAAAAAAACGAAACGCCCAATAATCATTCATAATTGTTACTATGTTTCATCAATCAAAGTGAAATGCTACCAGTAAGATGAATGAGGTGGTCATACCTACTTTGCTCTCACAAATCAAGATTAGAATTAAAAACAGAGTTAACATTTAGTTACAAAAATAGAGTAGTTTTTTTTAAAAGCACACAAATTGTTCTCGACAGCTCTTTTAAATTGGCATAGTTCCTTTTAAAACATGTCTGACATCCTTTTTTAAAAAAAAGAATAATTCCCCTTTACCAGCCCCCATAAAGAACAAATGGAGGAACTTTTCCAAAGCAAGATTGGGATCAGATAACGGCAGATAACAAAAGCAAAACAAGAAAATCATGCTTCTTTTCCACCCACGGCATCAAAAAAAAATCTTTTCCGAGCAAAGATAAATAATGAATAATATAACCCTTGCATTTGATCGATCGATAGATGATTTCATCGAGATGATTTCAAAACGTTTCACAGAAAAAACACTTATAAAGACTGTTTTTGTAAACTATTACAGAGGCCAATTTACAAGCAGCAACTATGAAGTGAAAAAACAAGATTTTTTTTGTGTGTGTGTGGGGTGTGGGAGAGGTTGGTGGTGAGGGGATTTACTGGCCACAAAATAAGTTGTTTCTGCTAAACTTGCCCCCTCCACATACCACCAACACAAACCTTGCAAAAGTCCCAAATCACAGCAGTGTAGATACATACAACTCACTGCCTACTGAAAGTTACACACAAAGAAGACAAACATCAATTAAAGAAGATCCAGGAAGAGATTTGCGAGGAAGGAAAAAAGGAAGGGAGGGAGAGAGAGAGAATTAGATTTGATGCTCACATCCTTCAAAATTAATAATAATAATCCTTGCAATTGATACAGCACCTTATCCAGTCTTTGAGAAGTCTCAAGGAGTTTCATAGAATATACTATAAAGTAGAGTGACCGTATATTTTATGTGCCAAATGAGGAAGGCGATCGCGTGAATAGTCGTTCGAAATATATTTTTAATACCTGTGTAAAATTTTAAATATATTGAAATGAGCTATTTTAGATCCTCTTTTTAAAAGTACATACGCACACACACACATATATACACGTGTGTGCGCACACACACGCCAGACAAGGTTTGGTTAGATATCTATCAATTCCAGCGGAATCTTTTTTAATTATTAAAAAAAGAGAGAAAGACAAGATTGAGAAAGATGGTGATGAAAGATGGGGGCGGTGGGGGGGATAAGGTGATGAGGAGGGAAGGGAGTAAATGAGAGTAGGAAGAATGACTCAATGCCAACAGACAGTTGGGTTGTGTAGACATTGTATGTATGTGTGTGTAAAAATAATGTAGTAAGTATGAGGAAACATATATACATACTGTACTTAGCACACCCCCCCCACCCACCTAACATCCAGAAATATTGAATAGATTTTCTTTTGCTTAAAATAAAATATACATACACATTTAAATATTATATATTAAATTTAAAAACATTATATATATACAGTATATGTAATAACAAAATCCTGATAAGGTACTATACTCAAATGCAAGTATTATTACATTCATATTATTATTATTCTACATCATGTCCAAGTACAATATATGATACAGTACTGTATAGCTCTGCATGTATTATATATAAATATATAGCTCTATAAGATGTAAAAATATATAATAGATTGAAATATCTGTCAGATATTAAGATAGAATTTCCACACACACACACAGACACAAAAAAAAGGAAACTGAAACACGAGTAGATTTCCTTCCAGAGAAAAAAGACAGAAGGAAAATAAATCAAAACCTAAAATCAAGAGACGTCCAGATTTATTTCTCTTTCTCTCCCTCCCTCTCTCCCTTTCCTTTCTCTCCCTCCCCCCCCCCCCCCCCCCCCCCCCACGAGGAAAAGAATAGAATAGAAGACAAAAAGAAGAAGAAAAAGGGAGAGACAGAGAGAGAGAGGGAGGGAGGGAGGGGGGAGAGACAAGGAGGGAGGAAGGTGTGGGGGGGGGGGGGGGGGGAGAAGGAAAGATTTTATTCGAGATTTTCTTTGAAAAAAAATTTAAAACGAAATTTAAAAAGAAAAAAACGAAAAGAAATTGTATTTTTTTTAATTAAATTGTAAAACACACACACACACAGTGAAACAAATCAATTTTTTTTTGTTGGGGGGGGTGGGGAGGGGGTGTGGGTGGGAGAGAGACGAGAGAGGTTTATTTTTTTTAAAAATTAAAACATATTTAAATACAAGCGCAAAACAATCACAATTAATCACAATCATAAATTTACCTCAGGATTTGCACTGCGGTAAAACATGGGGTGGGTTCCCACACTTTCCTGGGTTCGTCGTTTGCGTTGCCTCCCTCACCTCACCTCACCCCCCACCCACCCACCCACCCACCCCTCACACACACACACTCCCCCTCACCACCCCCCCACCCCCTCGGGAGAGACTCGAGTTATGTCGCTAGATGGTTAATGGAGATATTTTGAGGTAATATACTCGGGTTGGATGGTGATGTACAGTAACTCTAGCCGGCCTCCCCACCCCCGCCCCCCACCCTCCACACACACTCCTCTCCTCTCTCCTCCCTCTCAGTCTCTCTGTGTCTCGTCGACTGCAAAACGCCCGCTTCACTCCCGAGCGCCCGCCTGCGTGCGGTGCGTGCGTGCCCTCGACGTGAGTGCGTGCGTGCCTTCGACGTGCGTGCCTGCGTGCCCTCGACGTGCGTGCCGTGCATGCGTACGTAGCGTGCGCTGGCTGGACGTGCCGCCGTCTGCGTCGTCGCCTCGGCGCGTCATCACGTTCTCCCACAACCCGCCCTCCCCCACCTCCTCCTCCTCCTCCAACCACCACCGCCTCCTCTCCCTCCCACCCTTCCTCCCTCCACGTCACGCGCTTCCGCTTGACAGACAGCCTGGCTCGACCAATCAGAGCTGCGGATGGGCGAGAAAGCCCCCCCCACGACCTTTGACTGACAGCAACGCCGACCAATCGGAAAGGGGAGAGTTTCAGAAGGGGGCGTGGCCTGTGGGGGGCGGAGGGAGGGGGGCGAGCGGTGAGTGACGTGGTTGCCTAGGCGACGGGTGCAGGGAGACTCCGCCCACTCCCCCTCCCAGCTGATCCATTCACTCTCAGTCATTCACTCACACTCATTCCACTCTCCAGCTCAATGTTGGGAAGAGTTTTGTGGGGGGGGAGTATTTTCCCAGCTGTTGTGTAAGTATCTTTGCATTTCGTTCTTCTTCCCCTCTCACTGGTCAGACAGCTGCCGGTTGTGGACAACTGGTCTGTTTCCTCATGTCCTGACTGTCTCTAAAACTATTTTTTCAATGTTTTTTACCTCCAAATAATAAACCGATAATAATAATAATAATAAAAATAACAATAATAAATAATAATAATAATAATCCTGGCATTTTGATATCGCGGCTTTTCACGTCTTATCGACTGTGTCTCAAAGTGCTTCACAGAATGTACTGTAAAGTGTATAGATATGACTGTGTATATATTTGTGGGCGATATGCCATATAGTTAACTTAACTTGTGTAAGTTAACAAAAGTAGCTGTAGCTCAGCGGTTAGAGCGCTCGCCTTGCAAGCGAGAGAGAGAGACCTGGGTTCGATTCCCGGCAGGTCAGGTCAGGGCGAAAACCTTGGGCAAGTTTTTCCTTACTCCACACACACACACACACATACATACACACGCACGCAAGCGAGCGGGCGCCTAATAGTAAACCCTCCAAAAAATAACACAATAATAACATTTGGCCATTTCGATCCACGGTTGTGTGTGTGGGGTGGGGGCGTACGGTGGAGGGGGACACACGCTGCTGTGCGCAATTGGCTGCCGCGTTTCGCTCTCCCACAAATATACGATCAGTTATATTTACGTTATATTCTGCGGAAGTAGCTTTGAGACGTTTGTCTAGAAGATGTGAAAAGCCACTACTGTAAATCAAATGCAAGGATTATTATTATTATTATGGTGAGAGAGGAGTGGGGTGGAGTGGGGGTAGGGGGGTTGGGGGTGGGTGTGGAACTGCACTGAGCTCAATATCGCCGTGGCGCAATGTGCCTTTCGCAACAGGTGTCGGTGCGAGGAGTGATTAGGAGACATTGGCTAATTATTAATCTCCTCCTCACAGACTTGCCGTTGCTGAAGCCAATTATACGTCCCCCCCACCCCCCCAACAACTCCCTCCCCAAGACTGTTGCTGTGATCTTGGTTTCAGTGAGCGAGTGACCGAACCCGAGGAAAGTACAGGTTAGTCTCCCACCGAGGAAACAAACTCACTAATTAATAGCCGCTGTGGAAGTAAGGAAGTGAGGTAGTAAGGAAGTGTGGTTTGTTTTCAAACAACTTGTCTACGGGCTGCGTGGCCTGGATGCGATCTGCAGGCGACGGGCGTGATAACAAGAAGCATGTTTAGCGTTTGACAGAGATGGTGGGGGAGTGGGGTGGGTGGCTTCAAAATAAAGGAATTCATTTTTAAGTGGAGTCCTGTTTAGCTTAGTGGTTAGAGCCCTGACTTTGCAAACCACAGCAGCAAGTAGGAAGTAATACAGCAATAATGATAATCCTGGCCTTTTGATATCGCGGCTTTTCACGTCTTCAGGACTGTGTCTCAAAGCGCTTCCACAGAATAGACTGTAAAGTCGATTGACTGTGTGCTGTATGGGCGAAACCAATCCACGGCTGTCTGTGGGGGGAACGCTGCTGCGCGTAACTGGCTGCCGCGTTTCGCTTTTTCTCGGCTACTTTTATTAAAAGAAAATTGATTTCCTCCCCCCACCCACCCTTTCTCTCTCCCCCCCCCCCTCCGCCCTCCCTCCCCCCATTCTCTCCCCACCGCCCCTATTCCCCAATAATGTCTCTCTCTCTCTCTCTCTCTCTCTCTCGCTCTCGCTCTCTCAGGCCTGAGATTTTGCTACGATGAAATCTGCGTCCGTTCAAGTTACGATCGCCAACGAGAGCAAAGTGGCTTCGCTGACCAATCCTAGGTGAGTGCGAAGCATTCAGAGCCTCTTTACAATGTTAATTGCGCGGCAGCGCAATTGGCTGCCGCGTTTCGCCCACGAAATATACAGTCAATTCATTTTACAGTGTATTCTGTAAAGAGCTTTGAGACGTCTGGAAGGCGCGATAATGCGCTGAATCAAAATGCAAGGAATATTATTCTCATTATTATTATTTAATGCGGTGGGAGATCTCACAAGGCACTGCACTGGATTTACCGTAAAATACTTGACTGAGACACTGTGTGAGACTGAGATCCTGCGTGTTTTGTGGGGGGTGGCGGGTGGTGGGGGGGAGGGGTGTTCAGCCAGAGACAGACTGTTAATAATAATAATAATAATCCTTGTATTTGATACAGCTTCTATCTAGACTGTGTCTCAAAGCTCTTCACAGGAGATATATATATATCTCTCTCTCTCCTCGCCCTCGCTCTCGCCATGGCTCTCGCAGAGCCACCCCCCTCCCCCTCTACTTGGTTTATTTTAATTTATTTATTTTTTTTACCAGGATCTTCTTCGACCAGAGCCAGACCACCGTAGCCCCGGGGGACATCCCACCGGGAGGGGTGGGAGTCAGCTCTTACTCCACCCTCCCCGGCTCCATCCAGTGCGTGGGGGTGTTGAGTTACCAGCTGGGCACGGGTTTGGCGGCGGTGATGTTCGAGACCCCGGTGGCCATGGGGGAGCTGTGCCCCAACCTGGGCCTGTTCGTCACTCGGGACCTGGGGCTCAGAGACCGGCAGGATATGTACTCGGTGTTGAAGGGAAGCGATCCCTCCCCTGCCCTCCAGCTGAAGGCCGTGTTCAGCTCCAACGAGGACGAGTTACTCAGAGTGAGCCTCGACCAAGTCCAGATCTCGGGCAAAATGTCTTACGACGCCAATTCTCAGGTCAAGGTTTGGATCCGAGATGCGTCCTCGGAGTGAGCGAGCGAGCGTTAGAATAATAATAACATTAATAAAAATCCTTGTATTTGATATCGCGGCTTTTCACATCTTATCGACTGTGTCTCAAAGAGCTTCACAGGAACAGACTGTCGTGGATTGAAAATGAACAATTTTTATTATTGTGTGAGGTTTTTTTGGAGCGATTATTATTTGGCGCGTGTGTGCGTGTGTGTGTGTGTGTGTGGAGTAAGGAAATTTACCCCCTGCCTGGGTTCGAACACGGGTCTCACGAGTGGTAAGGCGAGCGCTCTAACCACTGAGCTACAGGAGCTTGTCATCAGGCCTGCTCTCTCTGGACACTCCCAGGTCAATCTACATGTGACCGGCTTTAGATTTGGGGGCAGGTCAAACTCTGCCAAAAATATTATGACTTCGTCACGAATCCATAAGCCCTCAAAAACTATACTGTATATTAGAGTCACAGCCGATACCCACCCACCCACTCAACTCACCCACCCACTCAACTCACTCACCCACTCACGCAACCTTTGCAAGCACTGCCTCTGGGCAAAAGAACTCAACTAAGCTCCACACAGGTACCCTACGTTCCCCAGGTCCAAACAACTTCACGCTCGCATCTCAAACCTATCGTAACAGAAATGATGAAACCTCATCTTACGGTGGGCAACCTCAGTGTCTGCGTTCCTACATTCCCGGTGCTCGCTCACCAACTCTACCATCAACCCGTTCTGTGAGCTCCACATTTTAACCTGAACAACATCTCCCCGGTCATGTTCCCTTCAAACCTCAGCCTCTGTTCCTGAAAACGTCCCGCCTCGGCCTACAGTGTGATCCAGAGATCGGCTGATACCAGAGAGAGGAGAGGAACAGGTTCCAATTTTTGTGACCTTTGGATGTCGGTCGCCTCGTGGGTCCCCGGGAAGAGGCCATTCGGTCCAGGGAGCTGTGACAGAGGGACTCCCGGGATGAAGCGCGAGAAGCCACCCTCTTTCTCCGCACCCTCTTGGTGTAGGAACAATGTTCCTCATCCTTCCTGACCCCACAACCCTCCCGAGGGCAGAGATCGGACAGCCCCCCCCCCCCCACCCCCTCAAGCCTCCCTACCACATAAAGGCCCGGAGGCCACTTCCTGGTGTTTGTCAGTCACAGCTTGGGATGAGATGTTCTCTTATCTCGAGTTTTCTCTTCAAGAAGCCACGGTTGTGAATTTCAAACCAGATTCAGATTGAATCCAAACCTTTCTCACAACTAATTGGGCCGTTCAATCCACGACTGTTTGTGGGGGGGACGGGGGGGGGGGGGAACGGACGCTGCTGCTGCTGTGGCTTGGGACGCTTTGGGTGTTCACTATCAGCGCTTCGGGATGTCCTCCCGACGTGAAAGGCGTCTGTAAATGTAATTTTGTCGTTTGTCGCGGGCAATTGGCCGACTGTCGCGTTTCACACTCCCCACCCCCCCCCACCCACCACCACCCCCCCCCCCCCCCACCCAAAAAAAAACCCACACAGTCTCTACACCAGAATATATTCTGGGAAGCGCTCTGAGGCGTCTTGACGACGTGTTAAGGCCCTGAATCAAACGCGGGTCAAAGTGTTAGGTCGATTAGACCTAGGAGAGGTCCAGCCTGTGACCAGCAGAGGGCAGTGTGTGACTTGGGGGGTTCCAATCTCAGGGCCGAGATCCTTCAGAACAAGAGCACTGGAGAGCAGTTTGGATAAATACTGTACAACTGATAATAATAATAATAATAACCCTGGCTTTTGATTAGGTGCGCGCACGTGTGTGTGTGTGGAGTGAGGAAACTCTGCCAAGGTTTCGCCCTGACCTGACCTGTCTTGTCTGGATTCGAACACTAGGTCTGACACACGCCTGCCTGTAAGGCGAGTGAGTGACTCCAACCCACTGAGCTAGAGGAGTACTTTTAGTGTTAATATTATTGTTATTATTAATAAAATGACAGGCCTTTAGCCCGTACGACCTCCATCCATCCCACCAGAGACACAGCTATCTGTCCCGTTTTACCCCCATTTCTCTTGTTTTCTCCAAATTTTCACCCCCTTTCACCAAGGCCTCGTGTGTGCTGACAGTCACATCGCTGTGAACTCGATGCTGTTATTAATGTGCGCTTTGAGTAGAAGCTGGGCTTGACGCACAGTGAGGTACAATGGCTCTCGTTGAGCCGATGGAATAAAAATAAAAGGAAAGGAAGGCAATATTCTGGTGTCAGGAGGTTTTGGGGGACAGGTTTCTCTCTCTGGGTACTCGCTTGGTTGGTTTCCGTTGGGTTCCCAATGTTCTTTGACCTCTTGTGGCTGGCACTTTTCTGTGTGTGGGTCTCTCTCTCTCTCTCTCTCTCAGGTGCTCACCTCTCTCTCAGACTAAACATGTTCCCCCTCTTCTACACCCCTCTGTTCCCCTCTTCAAACCCCTCTTTAATGCGTCTCACCATTCAGCCTCTCTGCCCCCTCCCTCCAGAACTCCATCCCACAGACCCTTCTTCTCCCTCCACTCCCTCCCTCCACTCCCTCCACTCCTCCCAATCCAAACTTCTGTTGGTCTATAGCGCCTTGGGACGTCCTCCCAACATGAAGGTTGATGTGTAAATGTCATGTGTGGGGGGGGAGGGGAGTGAGTGGGTGAGTGAATGAGTGAGTGAGTGGGTGAATGAGTGAATGAGTGGATGGGTGGGTATGTGGGTGAGGGAGGGAGGGAGGAAGGAAGGAAGGTTTGGGGAAGGGAGGGAGGGAGGGAGGGAAGGGGGGTAATAACGTCCCATCTCAGATCTCGGGAGTTTTAGTTGATCTGCCCTCACTATTTCTCTCCGAAGTCATTAATCTACTGAGCGTTTATTTTGAATAATTAACTGAGCTGCCTGGCCACAGAGCAGAGCCAGACACACACACCATTAATTTATTGCGATCGGGAGAGAGAGAGAACAGAGAGAGAAACAGAGAGAGAGAGAGAAACATTGCTACCGACTGCGAGAGTTTGGTCGCGAATTGAATCGTTTGCAAACTTTCAACCATAAAATATATATATTTATGTGTGTGTGTGTGTGTACATTGCTTCAGGCGGTTTGTAAATGGGATTTGGAACAGCTATGCGAGAAAGTGACTTGGCTCTCAGTGTGAAATTGTTTTTAGAGGAATTTAGAGAACGACAGAATGATTACTTTGCAGCATAAAATTATAGCGTTCTCTGCCCCCCCA
>JAYJKW010000378.1:0-82479 GCA_035084275.1 Hydrolagus colliei | reverse complement strand
TGCTGTCAGGAAATTTCCCAGCTGTCAGCCCTCGATGTCGTGGGAAGCACAAGGCGACAGACACAGTTGGCGGAAATGTGGAGCAGTCAAAGCCACCAACCACCTCAGCTGTTAACCAGAGGCGCCATCATCATGTTACTATTTGGGCCTGTCTGTCACCCTAACCTTCCATCATCTCCCATCCCCCCCCCCCCCCCCCCCCCCGTCAAGATTATTTTCTTAAGTAATTCAAGACCAATTTAGGTGTTTATATATAATAATAATTATAATAATATAATAATAATTTAATATAGTGGCTTTCCACATCTTATCGACGTCTCAAAGCGCTTCACAGAATATACTGTAAAGTGAATTGTCTGTGTGTATATATATTTGTGGATGACACGCGGCAACCGACTGCGCACAGCAGCGTTGTGAAATGACCAATTTTATTTATTATTGTGTATTTTTTGGAGGGATTATTATTATCAGGCGCGTGTGTGTGTGTGTGTGGAGTAAGGAAACTTGCCTAAGGTTTGGCTCTGCCTGGATTCGAACACACAGGTCTCACACACCCTTGTAAGTGAGTGGCTCTAACCTCTTTGCTGAACATTAGCGATGCACGGCGTGCCGACCTTGTTTGGAGGGAAAGGATCGGCCGGGTGTCTGACACACACAGAAACTCATCACTTTCTTATCCTGAAGCAACTGAGAATTCCACGCGCTGTGAGAATTCCTCTGTCTGTTGTGTGTGTGTGTGTCTGTGTTTTATGGATGCATTTTATGACTCTTCATGATTAAAAGGGATCGATTGAGTGGGTTCTTTTGTGCAAAAAGATTTGCATGGTTTAAGAAAGGTAGCGTTAAAATTTAAGATCAGGCAGGATTTGGATGTGCGTAGGGTGGTGGGGGAAAGACTTGTTTATTTTTTGGGGGTGGGGGAGGGTGGGAGGGGGGGCTGGGGAGAAAACCTTGGATTTTTGCTGTGCGCAATTGGCTGCTGCGTTTCGCCCACAAATATACAGTCAATTCACTTTACAGTATAGTCTGTGAAACGCTTTGAGACACAGTCTAGAAGACGTGAAAGGCGTATATCAAATGCCAGGTTTATTAGTAGTACTGTATTAGTATTATTATTATTATTTTTATTTTCAACGGGCTTCTGAAAACAATTAAGACTGAATTGAAGGGTTTTTTTCTCCAAAATTCCAACGCAGTGATTTTTCAAGTCTAAGAACAGGTGGGGGTGGGGTGGGGGGGCGAGGGGGGTGGGGGCTGTGGGGGAATTTAGTTTCCTGTGCTTGGCTATATAAAGAACACACGTTGTAATCCAGCAAAAAATAGTTTTGTTGGAATTCAATCGCATTGCGAAACAGCCCAGAACTTGGAATGCCTTGAACTGCTCTGGATCAAAGCCACAGAATAAGTAGCGATAAACGAGCGTGAGATCAAAGGAGATTTGTACGTGTGCGCTAAAGGGACCCTGCAAAAGGCTAAGAGTAAACATAGAGTGGACAAACCTCAACACAAGAGGAAGCACAATAAAGATAATTACGCTTGCGTTTCGATACAGCGCCTTATCACGTCTTCGAGACGTCTTCACAGGATATACTTTATCAAGTGAATTGATTGTATATTTTGTGGGCAGCGTCCCCCCACAAACAGTCGTGGATTTAAGTGATCAAATAATTAATTATTATTTTTTGAAGGAATTATTACCCCTGGAAAAGCTATCTTCCTAACCTGCTGGTTGAACTGAGACTCGTGTGTGTGTGTGTGTGTGTGCGTGTGTGTATGTAAGTGAGTGCGTGTGTTTGTGTGGAGTAAGGAAGCTTGCCTAAGGATTTTTTTTAGCCGCTGGGCCGGGAATTGAACCCAGGTCTTCTCTCTCGCTTGCAGAGAGGGGGGAACGCTCTAACCACTGAGCTGCAGGACTCTGGCGACAGGAAAGAAAAATAAAAAGTACACCTCGAATAATTTGTTAAAAAATTCTGAGTTTTGCTCGGACAATTTTATTTTAAGGTTTTTTGTGGATGTAATTCACACAGTACAGAATTATCCGTAACATTTAATCTTTCAGAAAAAAAAGTACAGCGGGGAGACAGACAGATGGACGGACAGACAGATGATTGGACGATTTGATACAAGTTTATATTATTATTATAAACTCCTGGGCTCCAACCATTCCACGTTGAGCGCAAAAAAAGATAAGAAAAAACACACTTGACACTGTCACTGTCTCCTTGTCTGGGACACTTGTGCACAATTGCCTACAGATTTAAAATAAGTTGGGAAACTAACATCGCCTCCAAACACCCTTACACTCTCACTCTCTCTCGCCTCCTCTCCTCTCTCCTTGTGTCTTGTTCCTCAGAATTCACTGCTCAAAGGCAAGACTGCATCAAACTCTTTGGCTTTGGAATGGGTTTAAGAAGGTTGCGAAGGAACTGGTTTAGTGGACGCGCGCACGCACACGCACACACACAATGGGTGAGTGAGGATGAGGAGGCAGCAACTAGGAATAGCTAAGAGACAGCGATGGAAACTAATTGAGACAGGAGGCTAGTTTGTGGGCACTTTCCAAGACATCACCAAACTCCCATCTTGCTCGTTCAAATTCCCAACAAGTCTCGAGGTGATGTTTGAAAATCCTAAAAATTGGATGAGGTTGGGAGAAAGAGAAAAGGGGAATAGAGAGAGAGAGAGAGAGAGAGAGAGAGAAAGTGCAAGCGAGAGATAGGAGAATACGCTGGTATTTTCTTCCCATAGTCCACCTGTCAGACACGGTGACATGCTATCAGTCAAGGTGTCCCCACCAGTCTGCGTTTTTCCTGTCTCGTGAAGGTCGTTGACCACTTGGTGATCATCAAGTAGCAGCATTTGTGGAAGAGCATTCAACGCATTGGTGGGAGTGGGGGGCGGGGAGGGGGGGGTGTGTGGAGTGGGGGGGGGAGGGGGGCTGTGGAGTGTGGGGGAGGGGGGGGGTGTGGAGTGGGTGGGGGAGGGGGGGTGTGGAGTGGGGGTGGAGAGGGGCGTGTGGAGTGGGAGGGGTGTGGAGTGGGGGGCGGGGAGGGGGGGGTGTGGAGAGGGGAGGGGGGGGGTGGAGAGGGAGTTTAAAACAAAATCTCTTTTGACGGGTAGGGGAAGGGGTGAGAGAATTTTTATTGAGAAGGAACAATCTTGCCTTTTACGTCTGTTTTCTCTGCCTGCCGCCTCCCACCCTCACCCCCACTCAAAACAAACCCCCCCCCCCCCCCCCACACACAGACACACACACTCTTCACCAATGGCTAGTTGAACAGTAATAGAATAGTCTGCAAGTCATTTGAAGTGGTGAAAGCAGTCCACACCGATTTTTATTTTGGGGTCAGCCGGGTGTCTGTGACGTGAGCGGGTAAGCAAGTGAACCCGTCAAACGTTGCTTGAGAGTCTCCAAACCCAACCGAGAACGCCACTCGTACTCCGGGAAAATCCCGGGGATAGACTGCTCAGGGACGGGATCCACATTGGAAAAGCACCACCGATGGATGGGGTCGGAGGCTCGAACCTCAAAAAATGTACCGAACTGCGAGAATTCTCTGAATAATAGCCATTCTTTTTTTTAATATAAAAAAAAACAAAGTTTTAGCTTCAGGTATTTCATTGAATAACAGAAAAAAAAATGTTGGACCTCATGAACACAAAGAATAAATAGCAGTTCCCCCTCTCCCCCCCCCCATCCCCCCACGCCCCCCCTTATTAACAATGAACACTAGGTTACACACACTTCTGTATTTTCTATACATTTCTAATCAGAGCCTCCCCTTCTCCCCCCACAAAAACAATGCCTTTGAAAGCCAGACGGAGAGTGTTGCAAAGGCAGATTCCTCGAGACTTCCCGCTCGCAACAGAAACCATTTCAGAGCTATTTACACAGTGCAGGCGGGGGGTTAAATCAATCAGGACAAACTGGAGCTTCTTGTAGTTAGAAAATACCTTTTCCGCTCCCACCCCCACCCTGGCCGACCACCGTGCAGCTGGGACCTCTTCACACAATCTAACACACTTTTAACATCTCTTGGCTTTCATTTCTGAACGTCCCCCTCTCCCGCTCACAAATTGCAATGAGATTTCGGAGCATGTTGAGCAGGGTGGGTGGGGGAAGGGAGGTGGAGTGGGGGGGGGGGGGGGGTGAGGAGGGCAGACGGCTGGTTGTAGGCACTTTATAGCAGGAACCACAGCACAGTGTGCGTGGGTGGCTTGTTGTTGTCGTTGTTGATTTGTTGCACGGACCCCGAAGCAGAAGAGAGCAGCAATGCATTCCGCGCAGTGAAAGTCGCAAGAGTTTGAGGAGTTTCTATGGAGCGCAGACTGAGACTTTCATAAAGTGCATTATGGTGCAGCGAACTGCATTGTGTGTGAGCCCACACCAGGCGGGGTGGTGGTGGGGGGACAGGATGCTTAAATGGCTGGCAGCAAGTAATAATAATAATAATCTTTGCATTTGATATAGAGCCTTATAACTTCTCCGAGATTTGTCTTACCGCGCTTTGTAATATACTGTAAAGTGAGTCGACTCTTTCGTGGGCGAAACGGCTGGCGTTCTGTGGGCGAAACACCGCAGCCGATGGCGAGACAGCAGTGTCCCACCAAACAGTGACCAAATTACTATTATTATTTTTTGAAGGGATTTATTCCTCCTTCTCCCCCGCCACCCACACGCCCACGGTCCGCCAATACCCCAAGAGTGCGACGAGGAGCTGCTGAAAGGTGCAAGTGAAAGACCACGGTTGCGTTTCCACAACTCGCACGCGCAAGCCGACAGCCAAGCGGGTTAGAAAGCATAGCTCCGTTAGTTTGTAGGCTCCAGCTCCCTTTTTGGCTTTGCGTCCTTCCCCACTGCAGTCTGGCGTTTAATAACAGGCAGTGTCTTTGAAACAAAAACAGGAGTTTTTCACAGTACTGTATATAACGTGCTCCGCCATTTCCTGACGTATTAATTAACAAATAAATGACTAAATGGACGGACGAACGAACGAAAGCAGCCTAAATCAACCCAGGTTCTGTGCCATATTCCAGTCGCACTCACCCGTCCACCATCTCCTGCCACGCGGAGTCGAGTTCACACAACAACCGGGGACAATACCTCACCTCATGTGTGTTTGACATCTCGGAGGCCAAAACGCACACGGTTTCAGCTTTTAAAACAATCAGTTTAAAAATGTTAAGGTGGTACAGAATGTTGGAAGCAATTCTGAAGCCTATAGTCTTAATTTGGAAGCATTTTTTTCTTACATATAATATATATTAGATATTATATATACATATATTATATAAATAAAACAAAGAACGCCTCTTTCACCCGCACCCCCCCCGCCCCCCCAAAAAAACTGCTATCAAATCACAACTCAAATTTTGAAGACTTTTCGCAAAATTCTGCACAACCTTAAGCTTTCAGACAATTATCTTATTCACACATGATGCATTTCAGTCGTGGGGAGGGTTTGTGCTTGATGGACGGGTGACCTGAAGCAGATTACGTTCACTGCTGTGTGGGGAGAAGCAGTGATTGTCACCAAGGGGAACGGAGGAAAGTAAGAGGAGGAGGAGGATGTTGTGGTGGTCGGAGGGGGAGTTCGAGGTGCGGGAATGTCCAAGAACTGGCTACTCGTTTTAGATACTTGGGACAAAATTTTCAAGCATTTAAAACATCGTTCTTAAAAGAGTTTATAGACTGGCTTTTCCCCCTATGAAGGGGCAGACTTTTTACTTTCAGTCCACGCAAATGAAATCCAGGACAAGTGCCTTTTAAACAACTCGCTTCAAAGACAGTGTTTTCTTTCTTTCTTTCTTTCTTTCTTTCTTTCTTTCTTTCTTTCTTTCTTTCTTTCTTTCTTTCTTTCTTTCTTTCTTTCTTTCTTTCTTTCTTTCTTTCTTTCTTTCTTTTTCTTTCACATAAATCGGAATGTGCAATGTGATCAAGCTCGGGTTATAGAAAGATGGGGAGTGTGCAAATCATTTCTGCTATATTACCCAATGCAGTAGTTATCAATAAATAGGCAGTAACACAAACTTTACAGATTCCTTCCTTCTTTCCCCACCACTCAAAAAAAAAATAGAGAGACTTAAATATATTGTTATAAATTAACAAGGTGGATGGAGGTTGCGGTTGGGCGAGAGAGTGAAAGATGCAATACTGAGAAGGTACTCGTCATTCTGGACTCACTCCCAACAACCGATCGTCTGTCTTGCTTCTGTGTGTGCGGAGGGTCTGTAGTCTGGGGATGGGTGGGAGGGGGAAGCTGTCTTGGTTGCTTATTCTCCCGTCGTCGCTCAGGCTCCCTCCGGGGCCCCTCGTGTGGTCCCAGGCTGCGATGCCGAGTACAGTCAGTTGTCTCGAACGCAATGTGATTTGACGTGAATAGTTAGTGGGGGGTGTGGGTGTGGGAGGGAGGGAGGGTGGGAAGGAAGGAGAACGAGAGGGAGAGACGGAGGGAGACAAGGGAGGGGAGGGGATGAAAGGCCTGGAAACCTTGGAAAATTAATGACACGCGGGCCCCCGCCAGCCACCCCCGCTGCTGGCTCACATCAACTGATTAGGCCTATTTGTTGGGCGATGTGAATGATATTGTCCCACTGTTTCCACAAGGAGACCAGGAAGAGCACCAGGAACACTGTGCAGAGCACTCGGAATCGGGTCTTCATGAGCGGAGTGATGAAGTTGGCGATGGTGGACACGAAGACCAGGATGACCGCCATCAGGGCCAGGATGACGTTGATGAACTTGCCCAGCAAGGCCCGCGCGTTGGCATTCTCTACTCCCTCCAGCTGCACCACTTGCTGCTGCTGTTGCTGGAGCTCCAGTTTGGTGATACGGGTCAGGCAGGACTCCAGGGCCTCCTGCCGAGCGACACACACACACAAACACACACCGGTGATGATGAGAAGCCGCCAGGCTAACGCTTAAAACAACCTACTGACAACGTGGGCTTGGGCTTGGCTCAGCCACTAGCATTCTCATGTCTGTATGTCACAAAAATAATAATAATAATGTACTAATAATAATAATCCTGGCATTTGATATCGCGGCTTTTCACATCTTATCACCGTCTCAAAGCGCTTCACAGAATATACTGTAAAGTGAATTGACTGTATATATATTTGTGGGCGAAACGCGGCAGCCAATTGCGCACAGCAGCGTCAGCCCCCACAAACAGTCGTGGATTGAAAATGACCAATTATAGTAGTGTGGTTTTTTTTCCAGACGGATTATTGTTAGGCGCGCGCGTGTGTGTGTGTGTATATGTGTGGAGTAAGGAAACTTGCCAAGGTTTCGCCCTGACCTGCCTGGATTCGAACACAGGTCTCACGGGTCTCAGTGCTCTAACCACTGAGCTACAGGAGCTCCACAAGAGGTCGAGCCCAGCCAGAAACAAACAAATAACAAACAAACAAAAATTACACTTGTATAGCGCCTTTCACGTCGGGAGGACATCCCAAGGAACACTGATCTGCTGTTAAATTAACCATTAATAAAAATCCATGACTGTTTGTGGGGGACGCCGCTGTGTGAAATCTGCTGCCGCGTTTCACCCACAAAACATCCAGTTGATTCTCGCGATGGTATATTCCGTGAAGCGCTTTGAGGCACGGTCTTAGAGGACGTGAAGAAGCGCTTATATAAAATGCAAGGATTATTATTTAGAGAGGCCGATGTGGACCCGATCGGCCGGCCAAAGGGTTAATTTAAATAGCTCAGACCGGATGAGCTCATCGCAGGCTGCCAAACTGGGAGGTCACCAGACAGTGGGTGCTAGCGATGTTGCAGTGCTGGATCAGGCGAGCTCGGGAATGTGTCTGCTCAGCCACTTCTGCAACGCACACAGGAACGGTGTCTTGTCTGCGAACAGTGCAGTCAGCAACGCAAGGTTTATCTGGGATGAAACACTTCAAACAAAGTCTGTTTGAAATGAAGACAAACAACAGTCTAGGAAGCTGACCCGACTGACCGACCACCCCCTCACAACCCCCCACCGCCCACACGTTCACAAACCGCAGACGTTCTTAAACTGCAGACGTTAAAAATACATTCTGCTTTCTCTTATTCACCCTTCTCTTCCCACAGCACTGAACGGCAGGCAGCCGAGGGGGCGGAAGCGATGGATTCATCACAAGGACACGGATAGGGGCGAGTGGGAGGCTTGAGATCCTGCGGTCATTTAAAGTCTGGCGAGTGAAACTGCTGAGACCAAAGATTCACCAGACCGGGAATTTACCCGAGGCCGGATGCATTGTGTGTGGCTTCTGAGCAGAAAGATAAGATACCCAGTACTAACCAAGAAATGGACGAAAAGCAGCGGGGCTAGGGGAAGGAGGCGAGATCTGGTCGTGGGTGGTGAACAGACAAATAATAATCCTCGCGTGTATCTCAGTGTCTGTAAGGTATATGCCTTAAAGGCTGTGGATTTATGGCTAGACCCATTCAAATTTTCAAGGCTGAGGTGAATAGATGTTTTGTCAGGTCAGGGTATCAAGGGTTAAATAGGGCAAGGGCGGGTAATTGGAGTTGAGGTACAGATCAGCCATGATCTTACAGAATGGTGAAACAGGCTGGAAGGGCTGAAAGGCCTACTCCTTGTTTCTATGTAGTTACTGGCATTAATCAGCAAAATTCACCAGCCAATATACACTCAGCAAGACAATAACCAATTTCATCTGGAGGATTATCAGGCAAGAGAACCAGGAGAAACTCCCATCTCTTTTCAAACAGGGCCCTGGGAATCTGTGACATCCACGTGGAGATCCTGTAGCTCAGTGGTTAGAGCCACTCACTCGCCTTACAAGCGTGGGACCTGTGTTTGAATCCAGGCAGGTCCGGTCAGGGCGAAACCTTCTGCAAGTTTCCTTACTCCACACACATGCCTAATATAATAATCCCTCAAAAAAAATTGGTCATTTCAATCCACGACTGTTGGATTGCGCAACTGGCTGCCGCGTTTCGCTCTCCCACAAATATAGTCAATTCACTTTAAGATATATTCTGTAAAGCACTTTAAGACATCTGACATAAATCCAATGCCAGGATTATTAATATATTCGTGTGAATAGGTTGGCAGAGCTCAGTGTTATTGATGGCTTCGAGCGCAATGTGTACCTGGATATCTCGGGCCCTTTCATCAGACTGGTAAGCCACCTTCTCCTCCATACTGGCAAGTTCCTGCTTCAAGTTGGACATCTCATTTTGATGAAGCTCTGTCAGATCATTCAGCTGTTCCTCCAGACGCTCATATCTACAAGGCAACCACAAAACTAATGTACACTCGACTGAGATATCTTTAGCTGATCAAGCAAAGCATCTAAACAGTCATGTCCCTTCTCCGATGGTCAATAAGTCAATATGTGGGTGGGGGGAGGAATGCAGTGAATGTATCTTTTTCTTGGTTTATCCTTCATTCCCCACATCGGGATGGGATAAGACTGGAGAGCTCCAGTGGTGGGGGGGATCGAGCACCAGCACAGACACAATGAGAAGAATAGGAACATAGGAATTTGCTAGTTGAAAGATAACTAAGGTACATCTAGTTCGCCTTCCACCAACTGGCAGTTGCTTGACATGTGTACCAAACTATATATTGTATCCCGAGATATATATATATACATTTTTTAAAGCAGAAATCTATCTAATTAGTTCATGAAACAAAACATTTTCTGCCTCCACCGTCTCCCTAGGTAGCCTGTGCCCCTACGTTACCCTCACTTCAATCGCAGACCGTGTCCTGTGATTATAATGTTCAGCATTAGATTAAAACCGCTTTGTCATCAGCGTATAGTAACTTCACTAGTGCCAGTCACAAAGCACAGTAGGCAGAGGACTGGAGGAAAAGTTTCTCTTGAACGTTAGACTTCAGTGACCTTTTCATGTGGGTGGGTGGGGGAGGAAAACAGAGATTAAATAAGAGCTTTAAAAGGGGGAAAGCAAATTAGTGACTTGACTGGCTTACATTTCTGACCATCTTCAATTAGATTTAAAATCATGAGATATTTTTTGAGGGGTGGGAAAGGGGGGAGGAAGGTAGTCATTACAAGCCACTTAACTATGCGGTTGAACGCAAGGCCTGTGAACAATTTTGTGCATCTATTTTAAGATGAATTTTGCAATCAGGTGCAACACAGTTTATTGCCAGTTAGTGGTGCTGTCGTGTGTATACAAGGCACTAGTCATCAGCGCCACTCAGAGTCACTCAGAGATATTGCACCTTCATATTTTCTTTCCACTTACAGCTATTTATTTATTTAGTTGTAGCTACAAATATACAAAGTGCTTCACGGGGAATTGCTGTCTCGTGCGGCGGCCGTTTATTCTTCGCCCACCAATGCTGCTACAGTCATTACACTTGACGCTTCGTTCCAACAAAATAATAATAATTATGCAAGTGTGAAAAGAGGAGAGAAATTGCGGGGTACATTCATGAAATCTTTAAAATCAACCTTGAACTCGCTTTACCAGCTGATCCAAGTGGAGTGCAGTGACTGTGATCGTCGATGAACCTTCCGTATACACCCCCACAAACGGCTCGACAGAACCCACAGGTTAACAGGCTTAGAGAGAAAGGGGCTCGTCGAGGGGAAGGTCCACGGCTGGCCGGCTGCGTACGTACCAGTGTCATCTCCGATTCCAGAGCCCCCCCACCCCACCCTCCACCCCCCATTACCACAAGTGTAAGCCACGCTACCTGTATCGCTCTTCCTGCAAACACTGAGTCATGTAGGCATAGTCTCTTTGTAGCTGCCCTTTCAAGTCCTCCATGGCGTCCTCCAGGTGCGACTGGCTGCTCTTGATGTCGTGCAGTTCCTGCAGGATAGTGTCAAAGTTGTTGTGGTGGTGGTGGCTGTCCAGTGTGTTTGACTTGGGGCTGCCCATGCCCCCGGCGCCCGCCCCCGAGTTACTGCCGGGCGCCGAGCCGGACGTGGCGCTCGAGCACTCGTCGTCGCTGCCGTACTTGGGGCTGGAGACCAGCGTGGCGCTGCCGCTCAGTGTCCTGGCGGCCTCCTCCTGGTGGGGCTCGTCCATCGGGTCCTTCAGGTGGGCGATGTTGTCGGCGCTGCCGAACTTGTTGCGGATCAGGCTGGCGAACTCCCGGGGCTTGGAGACCACGGCCGTGTGGGTGGCCTGCGAGAGGCCCGACAGACCCCCCTTCACCCCTTCCACCACGCCTCCGCCAAAGCCGCTGATGCCCGCTCGCACGTTAGCCCCCACATCCTTCAGGCCCTGTTGCATGTCCCGAAGAACGTCCTTCGGTTGCCTCGACGGGCCGTTCTGTTCGATCTCTACTTAGATGGCAAAAAGAAAACATCAAACAAACGTGAGTGTCAGGATTAAAGACAGAACCCCCACCCCCAGCACAATTTTTCCACCTGAAATTCAAAACGTGAATAATAATCCTCGCCTTTGATTTAGCGCCTTATCGCGTCTTCAAAGCATTTCACAGAATATACTGTAAAGTGAATTGACTGTATTTTCTGGATGAAACGTGGCAGCCATTTGCTCATAGCAATGTCCCATAAACAGTCGTGGATTGAGTGACCAGATTATTATTATTTTTATTTTTTTAGGGATTATTAACTCGGTAAAAGTGACCTGCCAATTGAACTGTATCCTGCTCAGTCAGGCTGGGACTCTTAGTGATGGGATAAGATTTCAGGCAGTGTAATTACACATAATTATTGCCATTGTTGTTCAGGACAGGATATATAATTGCCAAAGTCTCTACGTGCAACCGCAAATGGAATTTCAACCTTTTGAAAGTGTGTCACATGAATTTAGAGAGACACTTCCGACTTAAAAATTTTCCCTACCCCTCCCATCCAGGATACACTTGAACTCTTGCTTTGCATTCTCCCCACCCACTCACCCACCCACCCCACCAAGTCCCCCACAGATATCTGGAAGTTACCAAATAAAAAATCACTTATCGTGAAGGGTTTTGATTCAATGTTCAGTGTGAGCATGACTTCACTGCTGCTAGCACCAGCACCGGGAAGATTAATGACCCGAGTGAAAGAATCTCATTACCTGTTTAGGCTGTGGGCCTGAAATCCCGCTCCAATTATGAAAAGAACTGCACAATACATGTCTAATCCCTTTATACAACTGCTGAAGTAGTTTTGTCTTTCCTGAAGCACAGATTAGTTTACTGAATTACATCCTGGAGCACAACAGATTATTACACTTACAGTTCGGGCAAATCGCATCGTGTGAGTTTCGGGTATTTAAGGAATTAAAGATGTGTAACTGATTGCCATTGTAACTGCTCCCCCTCTTCTCCCACCCATGCTTCAAATGTAATACAACGATGTTAAGGTTGAGGCCAGGTGAGGCTTTGGTGGGGGATTAGAATATTACCTACACTTCCTCATGGGCTGTTCTCCACGGATGAGCTCACTCTCGCTGGCCACAGCCACAAGGGAACCATTGTCTTTAGGTTGTTAGAACTTCTTGGCCTGCAATTATCCCAGGTACTTCCCAAGGTAAGTACTGGATTTGCACCGTTTTTTTTTAAATATATAAAAGAAAAGCAAAAAGGTAAATCGACACACTTCTGTGTAAAGAAATACTTCCTGGTGTCTTCAACAGACCAGACCCTGGGGGTGGGGGGGAAGGATATGATTGTGGTTCCTGTCTGGGAACAGATTTGTCTGTCAGTGTGCAGCTGAGGTAAGCATATTATTCTTATGGTGGGAGGGGATGAGGAGGAGATTCAGGGGGCAGGTATTGCAACACAACAATTTAAAAAAAAATAATGACAAATTTACAACCATGCAAATTGAGAAGAAATGACAGGCTGAGGAGAGGCTGAAATACCAGCACTATTACTCAGCACAATCTGTACTAACAATAATCAGAGCAGAGGTAACTCATGCTCTCAGTTTAAAGGAGCAGCAATATTCCTTGAAACGCTTTGAGACGTCTAGAAGACGTGAAAAGCCGCTATATAAATGCAAGAATTATTATTATTATTCTTTTACTTAAGCCCACGAAGGTGACGAGAATACACCAATTCTTTTTTTTTTAAAAGGGAAAGTTTCCTAAGGTTCCGCTGCTTAGGTGGAGGAGAGAAGTTCATCGGTTCGGCGTCGCGGCTTAACCCATCTCACAATTACCTTTCAGCTTTCTGTGATAGTGTTCGAGCTTCTTGTGTAACTGGGCGATGGTCTGCGCTGACTTCTGGTTCTTCTTCTCAAACACCTGCTTGATGCGAGAGGCTTGCTGCTTGTCCGCGTTGTTGGCCAGCTTCAGGTACTCGGCCACATTGTCGTCCCGCGCGGTCTGCTCTATTTTGATCTGCTCCGTGATCTTCAGGATCTTCTGGTGAAGGTGCTCTATGGCGGCTTTAGTCTTATGAGGGTCCGGCGTGCCATCGGGGACCTCGAGGCTAATATTGGTGTCCGAGCCCCCATGGCTGGCGTTCGGCGGCAGCCCTAGCGTACTCACATCTCCCTTTTCAAGCTGAAAAGAGGAAAAGAACGGTTACAAGCTGAACGATTCGCAAGACGCAAGGTACTCTACTCGTGCTTAAGGTACAGCTGCTGCCATTTCAGGTCCTATTGACCCTGCAAGCCAAAGCCCTAAGTAGGGTAGGGTGGGTCTAGCTGGACACGCAGCAGGAAGGTTGGCCAGACAGCAACATCTACGGCAAGGCAATGCGTTTTGAACCGGTTAGGCTCCAGCAGTTACCCCATTGTACACTCCCAGTGGAGACCCCAAGCCTTAACTCTTGCTAACCTGCGCCTGATACTCTCTGGCATTAGGTAAACAGATTGTGTGTGTTTGTGTGTGTGTCCCTCCAGAGAGAGCACGCATTTCATTCTAACAATTTATCTCTGTGATTTCCATGTGTGGGTGGAAATCTCGGCTTGGTTTGGAGACTGTTGGGCACGGTGATGGGGTTTCCAGTGTGTTTCAGACACCTAGCCTGGCCAAAACAAAATCAGTGGTCCCCCCTCACCCAAGTAGGCATTCTTTACAGGTGCTTCCAGAAGGCGACTATCAGCTATTAAGCTGCAAACACTAAGAATCAGCTTAGGTTGGAGGAGTCATTAACCTGCCCTAGGGTACGAAATGTAACTGTGAAGAAATTTTAAGTGTGAAATCGCAGTGTCAGTGCGTGGTGATACACAGTGCAGTGAAACGGGGTTTTAGATTACTGTGAACAGTTTAACGCAGGCTGCTGCGTTTCATTACAATTAAATAAAACTTTTGTAGATATAATAATAAGAATCCTTGCATTTGACATAGCACTTTTCACGTCTTCTAGACGCCTCAAAGCGCTTCACAGAGTGAATTGATTGTATATTTGTGGGTGAAAAGCGGCAGCCAATTGTGCACAGCAGGACCCTGCAAACAGCCGTGGATTGAAATGACAAATTTTATAAGACACTTTTCTTTATCTGGGCTAAAATAATCCCCATCCAGCACCACAGATAAATTCCTCACATTCTGAAACACCTGAAGCATACTCGTGAAAGGTGCTATACTAATGTAATTTTATTGTTTGGGGTAGAGTGGGTGGGTGGGGGAGCGAGGTGGAGGGGGGGGGGGAAAGCTGGGGCAGCCGGGTGTGACACATGCGGAAAGCCATCATCATGCTTAAGAGTATCTAAAGCAAGCTGAGTGTTTCCTCGCATCCCATCTACGCATGGAAATCCCAGCGATAGATTGCTGGAATTTAGGTAACGACCTATGTTGGATTGAGTTCCATCGTACGGTTGCAGAGAAACATGGATGCATCATAATGATCAAGGATTCTGCAAACTCATTGCTAAGTAACCTCTGTGTACTTAATGGTTTGTCTCTCTCTCTCTCTCTCTTTCTCTCGTAAAACTAAACACCCAACTCTTGATGTGACACTCTCGATCTGGCTTCTTTGAAAAATCATTTCACTTTGAAGCGGTCAACATTAAAAGGCTGAAAATCAAACCACAGTACAGATGTGACAAAACTGGTTCTGGAAGCAAGCACAAGCTCTTTGCTGGTGAGGGCTGCACCTCATTCAGCCAGATAAGACAGACATGAAGCTGCTTAAGCACTCTCAAGACAACCCTGCACAGAGAATTACCATACCTTAGTCCGATTTTCAGATCTAACGGTTTTCCTTCGCTGCATGGCAAAAACAGCCGAGGAACGTCATGTTCAGAGGCCCTGCTAAAGTCACCAATCTTTCCCGAGACACAGTCTGCCCATGGCTAGTAATGTTCTGTTCAAAAGGCAGTTCAGTACTGCTGTGTCTACTGTGGACCCACCCTTCTCCACTACATCAGACTGCACGCTTATCACTTACTATCTCTCTTATTTAGCTGACAGGAAGATGCTACTCTGCCTTGTAACTAATATAAGAGATGCAACGCATAGGAAATACAGCCACATGTAGGAGGGGGGAGGGAAGAGTGAGGAAAGGAAAAATTATGAAATGTGCGGACATTTGCACATGTGAGAACAAACCACAATAACCATCAAGTTATTTTTAAGGTTAGAAGTTTCAACAGACAAAAGTAATAACCACTACTTCACTCTTACACTGTACCAATTCAGCATTGTTACATGTTTAATATTAGCAGAACACATAGGGTCCGGAAACAGCCCACACCTCATACTTGCTGAACAACAAATCTTTTGAAATAATGCACTGCCTCTTGGAAATTGTTGGTAACAGACATTCCCGCGGTTCCCCATCCATTGCATGTGTTTTTAAGTTCTTCCTTCTGCAAGTTGTGGAGTCCTGTAGTGTAGGGGTTAGTAGAGTATTCGCCTGACAAGCGAAGGGTCAAACCTGGAGGGCCTGGCTTTGATTCCTGGCTAAGGGAGGAAATGTTAGGCAAGTTTCCTTACTCCACACACGTCTGTTTACCCAGGAGCAAGTAGGAACCAGATTCTTAGTCGATTGACGGATCGCTTTTCTTGCGGTAATAATCCCTTCAAAAAGAAAATGAATGTAAAAAAAATTTGGTCACTCAATCCATAACTGTTTGTAGGCAATTGGCTCCCACGTTTCTCCCACAAAATATGAAATTCACTTTAAGTATATTCTGTGTAGCACTTTATGAGACATCTCGAAGCTGAGATCAGGCGCTATATGAAATGCAAGGATTATTATAATTATCCTCATTGTTACCAAGAGATTGCTGAATGAGAGAGTTACTGCATAAATGGTTTACCAATGTCACGGTACCTCAAAGTTTGCTATCATCTTATTATTGTGGTCGAAGTCACAGGGCAGGAAGTTTAAGGTTCGCTGTGCTACTCTGGGTTATAAAAGTTGCAGAGCGATCAAAATTGCACGATGTTAAGAACCCTGGAATTACCTTCGGGGGATGAAGGTTTAGACATTTATGCTCTTGACTAAATGATGGCAAAGCATGGTAAACCTCCACACATGCATTAGAGAAACATTAGGTTCAGATGAGGTCAAAAATTATGCACACAACATTCTCAACCCAACAAAAATGCATCAGATACAACACACCAGTCTGGTTCTCTATCGTCGCTGAGTTAGCTTACTGGAACCTCAGCACATCTT
The DNA here is from genome assembly GCA_035084275.1 of Hydrolagus colliei. Lineage (NCBI taxonomy): Eukaryota > Metazoa > Chordata > Chondrichthyes > Chimaeriformes > Chimaeridae > Hydrolagus > Hydrolagus colliei. The sequence continues at coordinate 65,947 of JAYJKW010000378.1, read as the reverse complement.
GTGATTATAACATAGAGATTACTATTGTATTAGGTCATGGTAGATCTTCGAGTCACATATTCCATGACCTGTTGTTTTTAACTGTGAATGTTGGCAATTGACACAGCCCTTGGCCTTTAAGACCAATCTGTATTAAAAAAAATTAAAAGAAAATTGTAGAAACTGTGTTCAATTCAGAATTGGAATTTATTTCCGGCCCATTCTTAATATAGGTTTCAAATTAAATCATAAATTCATAATTATCCATAACTCTGTATGATTTTACATTTTAAGACAAAATGGTCTGACAATTTTAGACTAGGTGGTTTTGAGGCCTTGGATGATGAAGTACTATACAGTTCAAACAGCCTTGTGAGTGAGAGGACCTGGGTTTGATTCCCAGGCAGGGCAAAACGTCAGGCAAGTTTGCTTACTCCACATACCTAGCAGTAAGTATGAACCCGGTTGTTAGTCGATTGATGCCTTGCTTTTCCTGGGGTAATAATAATTTGGTTATTCAATTGCTGTGCGTTTTGCCCACAAAATACAGTCAATTTATTTTACTGTATATTCTATGAAACACTTTTGGGTTGTTTCAAAGATGCAATCATGTGTAATATCAAATGCAAGAATTATTGTAATTAAATTAACGTCAAACGAGGCAAATTCAACACCCAGAAAACAGCTAAATATGAGTAGGAGTGAGAGATTAAGTGCAAATGAATGCGATAGTAACTGTGACGAAAGAGTGTGTGTGTTAGCTTCCGAGCAAAAGGAAATTCACAAGGGTTTATAACCCTGGAGTTACAGTGTTTGCGGTCCATCTGCTAACCCAGTGCTGCCTTGAGATTTGCGCCACACACTGTTAGGCATTCGGTAGCCAATTCAATCGAACCAAGAGGGAATATCATCAAAATACAGCAAATATACATACAATGTTTAATAAAACAACGTTTAGAAAAACAATTTAATGCGCATTAGTCATCCATTTCATGGCTGTTTGTGGGTCTTGCTTTGTGTGCCAACTGACTGCTGTGTTTCCCTCAGATACACAGTTAAATACTTGACAGTGTTCTCGTGTGAGGCACTTGGAGACATTTCAATGATATGAAATGCATTTATAGCCATGGTAGCTCCCTATTAAAATGTTATAATGCTAATCCTTGCTTTGATATACTACCAGTGATTGAGACATGACGTAATAAAAATGTCCCCTGTTGACTCAGTGAGGAAATGCATGGATTATTGAGTCATTGAACCTAAAGGCCAGAGAAATCGGCTTTTTTTAGCCTTTTTTTAGGCATCTGATCTCAGGACATGGGGCTGGAGACCGGATTGAATCGCCTTATTCCTTTCAAATGTAGATAAATCGTCTACAAAAATGAGCCCCAAGTTAATGTAAGAATTGTCCTATAGGTTAAGGAACCTTAACCTCGAGCTTTTTTTCTTTTCAGGAGCTCCCATTTGGTGTGTGTGGTTTACCAAAGAAAGACTCCATTATTTTCCATTTTCCATGCACTTTTCAACAATAATAATAATCCCTGCACCTGATATAGTGCCTTTTCACATCTTTGAGTTGCCCCAAAGTACTTCTCGGAATATGCTGCAAAGTGAGTTGACTGTATATTTTGTGGGTAAAACACATCAGCCAATTGCACGCAACAGCGTCCCCACAAACAGTCTTGGACATTGAGTGACAATTTCTTATTATTTACTTGAAGGGATTATTATCCTTGGAAAAGCAATCAACCAATCGACTAACAACCGAGTTCCTTCTTACTACACAGGTAAACAGAGGCGTGCGGAATAAGGAAACTTGCCCAATGTTTCATCCTGACTGGGAATCGGACCCAGGTCCTCATGCTTGTGGGGTGAGTGTTAGGCTTATACAAACATCGATTTTTTGCTACTCTGAAGATTACAGAAGTTATTTATAGTTTTTAATTTAAGGATCAAACGCACCCAGTAACATAATGATATGGATGGTGTAAGACCAGATGGCTGACTTTGCTCAGATAGAAGCACAGGCTCCTTTGATGTGATGGCTTTGATTTTTTTTTGCCTCCCCTCTCACCTCTGAATTATGTTTCAACCCATTACCGACTGGCTTTCTCTTACATCAGCATTTCCATACAAAATCATTTTCTACTTCTTTGCACAAAAGGTCCCCTTGGGAAGAGACTGGACGCCTGAGATAATGGCATACAAACCAAGATTATTTTACCTCCCAAACCCCCCCGCAACCCATAAATCTGACATATATAAAAAAGAATGATTTGGTCATTAAATCCATGACTGTTTGTGTGGACACTGCTGTGCGCAATTCTGCCACGTTTTCTTCCAGAAATATACAGTCAATTCACTTTATAGTATATTCTGCGAAGTGCTTTGAGACTTCTTGAAGACATGATAAGACACTACTGTATATGAAATGCAAGTATTGTTATTATTATCCTTATTAATATATTCACGCCCAGTTTATAGGCACAAACTTTATGGAGACTGCAACCTCCTAATAGAAAATAAAAACAGGAAATTCAAGGCAGGTCATTCAGCATCTGACGAAACCTCACAAAATATTAATTAATCTTTCTATCCCACATGCTGACTGACCAGTTGTGGGTCATGTGTGTGTGCATGCGTGTGCACATAGTATGCTGTGTGCACCAAATCCATTGTAATCTATCTTTCTCTGTCACAAGAACTTATTTTGATTCTGTTTCTCTTTCCCACCATCGCAAAGCTCCACACACCTGCAGCAGGCAAAAGGGATTTTTATAACAATGAATGCTAACAACTAGCATAAAAAGTTCTGTGTTTACCGTATTGTTGTGTAAAGGAAGGACATTAACTGGATCCAGGTGACAGCGCTCTGTGAGTAGTGCATCGTTGCCTGGCATAGCTGATCTAAAAAGCCGCCCTTTTCCTTTCTCCTCTTTTCATACCTCGAGCAGCTCAATCTGCACCCAGAGAGGCTCTTGTCCGCTTCCTTTGTGCAGACAAGAGATCGCCAGAGGATCACTGACAACCGCTCCTTTTGTCTGTCAGTGTAACTGCACACTCCTAAAAACGCATCGCTTGGCATGGGATGGAATGAAAGAATAAAATGGGGAGCCGCTTTGAACTTGGTTTAACTATTATCCTGAAGGGTTGCCTCACAGCCTCGAGTGAATACGCTGGCCGATTTTTTAGGCAATTACTTTGTTTAGCCAAAGCCACACATTGCGAAAGAGAGCGGTGGTGTGATTTTGTTGCGCTTAAATGTTTGGAATGAACAGCCATGTGCCTCTCCATGCTTCCTCTAATTTTACACCTCACCCCCCCCCCCCACGTCACATTACGCTTTCCATTAGTGGTTCAGCCTGAGAACTGACAGTATGAAAACATCTCTCCTGGGAGCTGGGCTACTTAGGCTACTATACAGCTGGATGCAAGATTCATCAACAGAAATTCCTCCAATGCATGCTTTAACATAGCAAAATAAAGACAGCTTGAAGATTTTGCTGCCACCCTCACTACACATTCTTAATAGACAGTCGGAGTTTAGAATTAAATTTGAAATATCATGGGTTCCATTGCTGACATCAGTAGATCAGTGCATCTCCCAGAATCCTTTCACGTCTATTACATTTGTCTACTAAAATAATAAGAATCCTTGCATTTGATACAGCACCTTAATCACATTGGTGAGAGACATTCAAAGCACTTCACTGAATATATTGTAAAGTGGATTGACTGTATTTTGTTGGCAAGGTTCTCTAAGGTTTTGCACTGGCTTTTAAAATCTGACAATTCTGACACTTGAATATGTTATTGAGATATACTGTACTGTAAAGTGCAGTCAATAAACTTGACAACCAGTACAACTAGTTTTGAATAATTTGAACCCGTCTTTTTCCCTCACGTAGTTTAGAATTTCTCTTGAAACAAATGCCGATCACTGCCATTTCCACCCCCCCACCACTTAAAAATTAATTTAGCACCTTCATAAATAATGTTTTAGCTTCAGAAACTTAGTCAACTTTGTATCAAGCGTTACCTGCAATGTAATCTTCCAGTCCTGTACATTAGCACAATATACCAAAGCCATAAAACATCACCTCCCAGTTCTTAGCAATCTCAAGAAATTCTCAGCCATAGTGCAATCAATATCTCAAATCAACCGACATTCAAAACCGTATTATAGAGCATGAATACTAGTTAAGCCACATGTGTTTGATCGAGAGGTTGGTGATGTTTTTTTTAAATAGCAGGAATTAAAAAGCAAGAGTTTCATTCTAGATCGGGGAGTTAAGGTTGGTTAGCACAGCAGTCTTAAGAGAGGGTGGGTTGGTTACTGGAAATTCATCCACTTACAAAAGATTTAATGATCCCTTGACACTACTCGAAAAGAGAATGGGGTTTCTCTCGGTTTCCTGTCCAACAGTCTAAACAGATAAAATTGGTCCTTCAATTCATGGCTATTCATGAAACATTGCTGTGTGCAAACTGGCAGTCAAGTTTGCCAACAAATACAGTCATTTCGCTTGACAGCTTTGAGGCCTTTCAGCTGTAGAGGTGCTATAGCGAAAGCAACGATTATTCTTCATTTCAACAGAAACACAGATTGGATTAAGCAAAAATCATAACCTGAATCCCTTACATCTGTTGATTTTTATTCAAAGTGATTTGTACTTAGCATTTCGGTGCTGCTGACATACAAGACAGTTGTGCTGTGTACAGAGAGATCAGAGCAAGCCACACCCTTTGGATGTGTGCTATGGTTAGTTTCCTGCAAAATGAAATAAATAAAAATAAACATTGGCTTCACATTTTGTTTTAAATGGTCTTTTAAGTGGCTTGCAAACAGCGTTCGGCGTAAGGAAATGACAAATGAAAAACCGGAACTTGTTGCTTTCTCATGGTTTGCGACTGGTTTAAAAGGAAGAACAGTGTAAAATAGCCATCAAAGTCATCGTCTTCATTTAAGGCAGGTAGTGGAATAAAAATGAGGTTTGCCACATGAAGTTGTACTCACAAAACAGAACTAAGTCAGAAAGAGGTAGATAATCAATGTGAGAGAAGGCATGTACCATCGGCATCTCCTCCTCCCGCTCCCCCACCATTAAACCGAGAATCTCAGTCATATTTCTACACTTCAGATTGCTTTGTTTAAGCCATCTTAAGATCACAAATGACTGAATTTTTTTTAAAACAGGATATTACAAAGTCTTAATGTACACTGTTGCAGTTTCTGCCGATCAAGGTGACACGTATACTGTTGCAGTGAAAATAACTTTAGTAAATGCCATGAAATTTTTGATCCAGAAAGAAGTAGAAGACTCTACAGCAGTATGGGGCACACCGTGCTTTCAGATACTATGTCCTTCGTACAGTCGTGCCCTCTCAATGTAAAAATCTGACTGAAAAGTACAGCAACAGTAGGAACAGCCACTACTCTTTACACTGTTGAGGTGGCACCAGGTCATAATCCTCTCCGATACAGGATCAATGGACAGGATTGATCCTGACGTTACCTGGACGGCCATATTATCATGGCTTTGAAACAACCATCACACAACCTACACAGTTTCAAGCAGTGTGGACCGCTAGAGAAATCAAGGTGGACCGCTAAGTAAATCCCTCGTGTTGATACAGAACTGCAGTATAAATCTCTTGTCTCGATACTCAAGTTAACAAAGAGGACACTGATAAAACTTCACTCAAAAGGCAAACACGTGCCAGGCTGTAGTACTCACAAAGGTCCCCAGTAATGAATTAAGAAGAAAAATTATTCCGCCCGCACAGGAACCGGCCATTTGCGTGTCTGGCACGTCAGGCAGCAGAGAGCAGATTGGTCAACAGCTGGCTCATGATCACGACTGTGCCTTCAGTGGAAAGTCTGAGATACCCGAAATATCTTCTGTCGGATGTTATGGAAAGAAAGAATCTGCCTTTTTAAAAAAAAAAAAATTTAAAATGCTGCTGCAGCAGAAAAAAAATAGAATAAGCTTCCCGATGATTTTATTAGAACCATTTTTGACAGGCAACTTATACTGAATCTTCAGCTACAGCACCAGTCACTATATATACACACCGGGCCAGCAAGGGGTGATGCAGCACATTAGAAAAACAACCACATTTGGACAACAATGCCCAACTACTAGTTTTAAAAATGCGGCGGATTCGTCAAAGGCTTAAAGTTTAATTTTACTGGCGTTCAAGTATTCATAGATATAATGAAGCGGGAATGGCTTTCTTCTCACATAGGAGTTCCAACTTCTAACTAAGGACAATTATAGCACCTACATCAGCTGCCCAGGCTGTGATGCACTAACTCAAAACAGACTAGAAAAAAATAACCTATTGGTCTTATTGGCTTTGTGCTGTGCCACAAGGTGGTGTACCTAAGTATAGACTTGTAACTTGTCTACTTTCACACTAATGTGCAGAAGAGAGCCAGAGTAAGATTGATGCACAACAACAGCAACAATTTACATTTATATAGCGCCTTTCATGTCGGGAGGACGTCCCAAGGCGCTAAACAAGAGGCGTGTGACCCGAGCTTGTCTGCCACAAATCCTTGTGGCAGACAAGAAATTTCACCCACCCACCCACCACTGACATTTTATTAAAAACAGGAATTTGCCCAAGTATTTTACAGTAAAATGCTACTATATGTTCAGTCGAGTTTTCACCTTTCTCTCCCTTGCTCAGGGTTCTATACTTTCACTTTAAGATGTTAGCCAACATGAAAGGTGCTTCACAAGTGAAAGTTGCTGTTGCAGATGGCAAGATAAACACAAACATCACCAATTAGTTTATTGCTCAATCACCCTCCCCCTCACAAAACCCCCCCACCCCACCCCACCCCGAGCTAGGACGTGCAAAAGCAGGCATTCAGTTTAATGGCCCAGCACTGAAGACCAGCCCTGAAAATGTTGCAGTAAATCTGCCAATGACTGTGCAACATTCATTACAGAGATTGATCTTGTCGTTGAGTTAAATTAACTGCAATGCACTGCTCACATTCCTTACCATAATACTACCAACACACATCAAACAATGCAAGTCTCAAATGTAAAAGGATATTTAAAGGATTGCAGTTTGCTTTTCTCACTTAGACTCGAATGAAGATGATTGCCATGCAGTTAAAAATCTCTTGTTCTTTCTCCCTCAGCGCAGTTTGAGCTGTACCACGCAGGTTTCCAGACCATTTCTTACATTCCCTCCCCACTGCTATTCAACTCTGTGCTCGACGCCTTCTGATCTTCCACGTTTGAAACCCACGCTATGACAAGCTTGCGGTTCAACAACTGGGCACTAAGTAATCTGATATATTCAGGCCAAGAACAAGTGGCATTCTTAAGCCAGCAGCTGAAACCATTCTACCTCAACAACCCCGATATCTAAAATGCCAGCACGCTTTTATCGCCACACTTGCCAGAGGATGACTGATCAGAATCATTTTTTTTTGACAGACACAAGTTCCAATAAACTCTTCAACAACAGGTGGACAGCTCCAGCCAGAGACATAGCAATTCATCCAGAGTTCTCTCACAGTCAGACATACTAAATCAGGAGTAGCCCCAATTGTTTACCCAAGGTGAAGTCCATTTGCCTCAGTCAATCAGCTAAAATTACCCTGTCCTAACCCTACAATGACTAAACCTTTACATGCTTCACAAGATATAATTTCGCAAGATTCATGCCACTTGTTTACGTTTGTTGCACTCATTGGAAATGAGTTTATTCTATTTGGAAACTAAATATTTTCTACTTTACAGTGTACAGGCTCTGGCAAAGCTTCCTGTTGCAACGCAGGCACACAATGCTGAACGTTCAGTAATTAATTCAGTAATGAGTAGAATCCTCTCCTAATTTGCCTCAGTCTGTCAAAGAGGAAGGTCTTGAGTCTTGTACCTCAGTGGTTAGAGCGCTTGCCTTAGAAGCGTGAGACCTGTGTTTCGAATCCAGGCTGGTCAGAACGAAACCTTGGGCAAGTTTCCTTACTCCACGCGCCTAATAATAATTCCTCCCCAAAAAAAGCCACAATAATAAAATTGGTCATTTCAACAGTCCCCAACTGTTTGTGGGGACGCTGCTGTGTGCAATTGGCTGCCGCGTTTCGTCCACCAAATATAGTCAATTCACTTTACATTCTGTGAAGCGTTTTGAGATGTCGATAAGACGTGAAATAGCGCTATATCAAATGCAAGGATTATTATTATAATTGTAGACCAGGATAACGTAATAAGCTGCAAAACATCCAGCCCTGCTGCACTCTCAATGAAACAAACACTGAAGTGAATTGTGGGCATTCATCAGACTCATCCTGTTTGATAAACTAAATACAACAGCAAATGAAGAAAGTACTTCAGAGGTAAAATTCATGTCAGCGTTACTGGAGAGCATCCTGCTGCAGTGCTGATCGTATGTCACTAGAGGACAATGGTGGGTAATGAAAATATGAACAACCCATCTGGTGACAAAATACAAGTACTGCAGCATCAATTGCAGACCCATTTCAATATCGTACAATAAAAGGTTAATATGAAAAGGGTAGTTTGCTTGGCTATTCGCTGTTTCAAGATCACATCCAACTATTCTTCATCTTTCCTCTATTGCCAACCTATATTGCCGATACATTTCGCCCACAAAATTTTAGAATTCAGAAATCAGCATTGCAGTTGAAAAATTCAGAATTTTCAGCAATTTGCACAATTAATCCATATCTACTTCCCTTCAACCATCTACGACTCCTCCAACATTAAAACAAAGGTATACCTGTATAAAGACCATCACAATGCAGTTGGTTAAAGTAGCAACCAGCAAGGAAGCAATAGTCTGAAGTCAGGGAAAATAATCCATCCTGCATTTAGTGCTCTTTGCTAACCTAGATATCTGAAAATACTAGAGCTAATAGGATCAGTGACCTAAGGCTAAGAACGAACAAAATGTCCTACAATAACCTCAGAGATGCATCACAACTGTGTACTGTAATTACCTCTGTCTTAAGACAGCTAGCTAGCTATTAAACCCTGTACCTCACCGTCATGCACACACAATATACCATCAATCCACTTTACAGTATATTCTGTGAAGTGCTTTGAGACGAAACGACAACCTGATAAGTTGCATATCAAATGCAAGGTTTATTATCATACTCAGCTCACTCCTGGTCATGAGATCCTCTGCTAACTTTTCAAACAATAGTCTCATTTGTCATCGATCAGAGTGGACAATCTGTCCACTATTCAGCAGATCAAGCACCTCGTGAAACCACTAGACTGTGTCAAATGGAGATGTAACTCCCAAGCACAAAAATATTCAATGTCAGCTCCTGGGTAGTTCAGAATTAACTGTTAGTAATTTTGAAATAAATTTAAAAGATGAATAGAATAGAGTTAGATAAATTAATCTCCTTTCAAAACTATCAGAATGGGCAAACAATAATTCTTTTATATTCCAGTGATTAACAGATACCAGCCATTAATAGGAAGGACTTGGTTGGAGAGAAATCCTATGTGAGTTAACATTTGGGGAAATCTGAACACAGTTCAGTTCCTCTAGCTGACAGTCCAAACTCAAAGATATCCTGAACTCAACACAGTTTCACAGTCAGACTGACATTCATAAGAGATATCAAGTGTGAGAGATTCAGTAAACACAATGTAAGATGGGAGTTGCACGTGGAGTACAGTATTAATTTAGTGAAATTTAAAACTGGTAAACTGCATGTCCTGGAATAATCATCTGAATACAAGGCAAATAATATTTCGCTACAATTTTAATCTGGCTGAAATTTAATGGACTCCATAGTAAAGTGGTGGGCCTCTCCAGCCTGAGGACTGGCTGGTGGTGCATCTGCAGAACGTTCATTTGAAAGAACATTTAATTACAGTCAGTCGGAGGAGAACTAAAGTTATTAAATGATTTGTCTCACCACGCAAGCCAATTACCAGCAACGGTAATCTTGGTCTATCTGGTTTCCGGTAACTAAAGAGATTGTGAACTTAGTTGTGTTCTGTGCTGAAATAAGACTTGCTTTTTACGTCTTTCCAACATACAGTATTTGAGTATGAGACAATTACATTGTATATCTTTCAACTAGACACCAAGACTTACACAGCTGACACAAGCTCAAGTCCCGAAGCATGATTAAGCCACATCTAAAAGATACATGAGTAACACTCCTCATTTATAGAATAATGTCTTTCAAGCCAGTAATGTGAAAACTACATTGCTACTCTGTACTGGGAAGCTGATAAGTCCACGGTCAGAATTTTTTATTTTGTTCTGATTTGAAGCAACCAATGAATGCCACTGAAAGCATCAAGGTAAAGGATACCCTTCCACTGCTCTTTCACGATACTCCACGACTCACATTTAGGCAGCAGAGTGTTGGAAGTAACCAGATCTCTAAATCATCCTCCCGTCTCCAGGCAAAACCTTTCAAAGGTTCATTACAGAGAACATGCTATCAATTATAAGGTGGAAGGGAAACTTTGATCTTCTTTTCTATGTGGATGAATATTGGGCGGTGTCTGTAGGACTTTGCTTTGCAGATAGATACCTGCTGAATCTGTATTTGACACAGTTACTGTGCTGGACAGTAATTAACAGTAAAATCCTTAGAGATGATTCAATCGTGATCGGGCATACAAAAATGCAAGCTCTGCTTAAAGTTATGTGTATGGTTATGTGCTATGAATTGCAAATACCGACAAGCCACCCAAAAGTTTTGCAGGGAAGAACGCCGGCTTGGCTGGCTGTCTCAATGTGACAGGATATGGAGTTGAAACAATCCCACTGGGTTAGCTTTCCAGTTCCTAGTACAGTTCTGACACTAGATCCTATCGACAAGCAGTGTTCACTTACACCAATCAACCGTTGTTCATCGGGTAGATTTCTGCCAGAATGAGACTGCCATAAGACAGTCACCACATCTTCTGTAACATACCAATTAGAAAGGCATCAGTTAGCTGATAAAGAACCGCACAAGAGACTGTATTAAATGGAGATGGTGGTGCTTTAGTCAGTAAATGCTGTTAGCCCCTGCTTAAGACAAATTGTCTGTTGCATAATAGAATTGTGCTGTTTTTAGCAGTAACTGGGTAGGATTAAATGCTCCAATACATATAGCAAACAATGCAAGAGAGGGTGGGTTTGAAGGAAGTAACAGATAGATTCAAATGTCAAAAGTGAAAGAACAACGCTCCAGTGAATTGCCAATGGCCGCTCAGCTCAGGGACATGTTGTCTGTGCCCTTGACAGCAGTATTGCAGTTAGTATTTTGCTAAGGCAGAGCAGCAACCATGCACTGCACTTATTATAAGCATTTGTTTCCCTCCCTAGAATCTCAGCAAACCTTAATAATGGGCATTTGAAATTTTGATACAGTCTCTAATTAAAACATGCAAAACACCCAGCAGCACAATTGTGGATTCTGTTCTTATGTTCACCTACCCCCTCCGCTCTCCCCCTGGCTCGGTGTCAGCCTCTGCCTCTGCCAAGCACTCTGGGGCCCTATTCTGTGCGAATGGCGCCGTGTCAGTGTAAGTTGTTGTTGTTTATAGTTGACGGAACAAGGAAATGAGACCACTTTCTTAATTCTACTAATTTCCAGTGGGAAAACATCTGACTTCCACTTGCAGTAAACAGACTGCAGATGTGGATTCAAATCACAACGCCAGTACAGACATCCCTCACTTTGTACAGTACGAAGAGCGGTGGTAATCTGGAACTCTCTCCACCTCAAAGGGTGTGGATCCTGGATCCGATCCATTCACATTTTCACAATTGACGTGGATAGATATTTGTTAAGTAATGGTATCAAGGCAAGGACGGGTAATTGTAGTTGACGTACAATCCATTATCTTACAGAATGATGGTACAGGCTTGAGGGGCTGAATGGCCTACTCCTGTCCCTATGTATTGATACCTAGGACAATTCCAAAGGCTGAATGGCCAGATGGAGGCAACTCATGGTCACCTTCATTTCCATTGCGTGCATTCGCTGGATTGAGGTAAGAAATACAGAAGTGGCAACACACAACAGTCAACATACTTTTGCGAAAAGGATGCCTTCATTAATCCGTTCAATACTCTACATGGTCAATATGGTGGCTGAATTTTTAGATTTACAAAGGCCCTTTGCGACACACTCCAGGTTAGTATAGCAATATGGAAATTGAATACAATGAGAATATTCAAAATAATTAAATATAGTGGTATGTACATCATGGCCGGATCAGGTGCTGTTACATACAAGAACACAAAGGATTCATTACAAAGCAGGCCTTGTTGTCAAGAAACATGGTCCCTGATCTATGCTCTCTGTGACCTAGTTGACCCTCTACAGTCAATTTGGGGGTTAGAAGTTCCTTGAACATCTGGCTACCACATGTGGCTACTACTGGAAGTTAATATGGGAACAGGAACATGCGATTGGCCTGTTGGGTTGCAATCTGAATGCCGCATTGTGCAAATTAATGATGAAATTAAATGAAAGTAATGTACAATGAAAAAATATTAATATGCAATTACATAACCACGTTAATGTACAGAAAAGCCTCTTTCATTGCTCTGAAAAAAAATCAGCGCACAAGTCTTGATCCCTTTATAGTTATTTTGTTCCATGATTTCTTCTCAATGTCCTAATAAGCATCACAAGACCATTATCTAAATGCCTTATGGTACACTCCACATAACCAATAAGATTCTCAAATCAAACAAGTTCTCTAGAGAAAAGTTAGTGGAACGAATTGATTTAGAAGAGATGAAAAAAAATAATATCGGGAGATCACAAGATACATCCACCCAGGTAAATAATAGTGGCAGAAAATAATAATCCTTATATTTGATACAACCTCCATAAACCATCTCAAAAGCATTTCACAGGGAATAGTTACCTCATATAGTGACTATGTATTTTGAGATAAACGCGGCAGCCAACTTGCACACAACAATGTCCCACAAGCACCCATGAATTGAATGAACATTTATTTAAGGTTGGTGGGAGAAATCCGATTGTCACAAATCTGATAAGACACACTGTGGGTAATCTTTGCGACCACATTTTCTCGGTAAATCTATAATCAATGAATTGTGACCGATTGCAGACATTGTATTCTTGAACACAATCTACCAAATAATTGTGATAACCTGTCTCCGTGATCGCAGGAACTCCAGATCGCCATTCTCCATTTAATAAACCACCACCCTCATGTAACAGAAGTCAAAGGTGACATAGCTTTTTACTCTGCAACGGAAAAAAAAATTAAAACTTCAATGGCTCGCAAGCCTCATATGAACAAATATAAACGACACTATCGGCTGATGACAGTAACAAGAGTCTCCAGTGATGTCAGCCCTCAACCTGGCAGGGGCTGTTGCTCGCTGACATCACAAGACAACCTAAACGCTGGGACTAAATGAGCAAGGGTTTCCACACCATTCAAAAACTACTTCGCAAGCTAAAGAATCAAGCATTTAGAACATAAAAGGTACTGCAGCGTTTTGCAGTAATATCTCAACCTTTGAGCCTGTGGCACAAATCTTTAACCCGAGTGCCAACACTTTATTATTTTTGTCATTATCTATGTACTTCAGTCAGATTTTAAGACAGCAAAGTGGCTGTACCACTATGTGGGAATATTACCCTACAATAACTAATTGATTATGGTAAGTCCCCACTCACTGGACTTCCCAATTCGTACCTCCACGAGCTGCAGATTATTCAGAACTCCACGGGGGAGGATAGAAATCATTTTTTAGATTTCTCCCTCTCTCTCTCTCTCAAATATATGGAACTACATGATCATTTAGTACAAAAAGATGACAATAAGAATTTAAAATGTACTTAATATTAACCAACTTTACAGTACGCAATTTTTAAAAATGAGCCAGTACAGTAATCTGAAAGTGACTGAAAGTAATCTTAACAATGTAGCCAGGCAACACATATTTTGCCTGGAGTGAAATGGTTACAACCACAGAGAAAGGGAATTATTCCTACAGTCTGTATAGGCTTTGAGCCTGAGAAAGTTATGAGTTATCTATCATACAGAAAAGATGTTCCATAAAGCGAATTAAGCACCGACTAATACTCATAGTATCCAAGTGTGATTGACTGGTGTTGTCTGACCTCCAGTAACCTCAGACAGATAAGTTGCATTAGATTTTATCCCCAATATGATGGGCCTCGCAGAGTGTTCTACTTTCAGGAGAGAATAAAAATGATTCAAATACGACTTGAACTTCATGTACAGCGAAGAAAAATAAATAAAATTGGTCACTCAATCCATGACTGTTTGTGGGATATCGCCGTGCCTAATTGGCTGCTGCATTCTGCCCACAAAATACAATCAATTTATTTTACAGTATATTCTGTGAAGCTCTTTGAGAAGTCTCAAAGACGCGCTGAGGCGCTATATCGAATGCAAGGTTAGTATTATCATTATATTATTGTTGAATTTAATAGTTCATTGAGTTATTGAATAGAATGTAGACAATGCAACCTCCCACCTCCCCCAACGCTGCATTGGAGTGCAATCTTAGCCTGTGTCGTGCCAAGTCCTGTTGTGGTGCTTGAAACCACAATCTAATGACTCAAGAGAGTACGTACTACCACTCAACCACTCTTACACATACAATCTTGACACACTTCGACACTGGCATATAAGAGAAACAAAGAAATGTGATGGGGTTCATTAAATTAATAATAGTATAATGTCTTCTAATTCATTTTGCATTAAAAAAAAACGAAATTGCTTAATGGGAACTATAAAGAGCAACTGGTATTGTGTTTGAGTCTGTCTGAGGCGAGGAGATACACAAGGAATACAGTAACAAGTGGGAAAGGCCAGTAAGATTACACTAGGACAGCTAATCCTGTATGTCGCATGTTTCTTGGATTTCTCACACTGGTTCAACCTGATTAAAAACTATGGGTCCGTGGTTATCTCCTCTGACTGGTTGAGGATTTTTTTTTCCTGCCTTGCCTCCTGCAAGCACCTTTCTTCTCAGTGTATTTTTGATCATCAGAGATCGGGAATTGTACAGTGACTATACTGTATATCTGTTGCATCATATCATATCTTTAAACTGGAAATATCCTCTACCCAACTGAAAGAAAGGACTTATGTTTCTATAGCATTTTACGTCAAAAGGAATCAAAGCGCTTTACAATAATTATGGTCAGGTGACAGAACTTGTTTTAATATAGTAAACACAGCATCCATTAAAGTCATGCTAACAGTTGTAAGGTGAAAGGCAAAATGATCTATTGAATTGCTGACCAGGACACTGAGAGAAACTGCCTTTTTTTCCCCCTAATAGCATGATGAGGTCGCCTGTGATCATTTAAAAAGACAAAAATGCAAACTTTTACTGATATGCCTTCTCAAAATGTCACTCATAATAAAATCATAATCTCTGAAAATATATATTTTAAAAAGTACTGAAATAAATTTTTGGTCCAAGACAAAGGCGCATAGTAGGAATGACAACATGAAAATGGAACAAAATATCCACCAAAATGAGAAACCAACTCATTGACGCAGGAAGGCTACCATTATGCACAGGAAGATAAAGGAACAATGTAGTTTATTAAAAATAGATGCTCCGATTCTGCCCTGCTAAAATCCAGCTCCAGCTCAAAGAGCAGCACTGTAACTTAATATGAATTAAAAAAACACCCTGGTGCCCGAAAAAACAAATCAATTATAGGCAATGGAAATAGCTCATAGCAATATACTGTACAATTAAAATTTCATGGTAAGCAATAGCAGTTATTTGAAAAGTAAAACACACAAGGTGAAGAGCACGGGTGTCTGAAAAATAACGAGGAGATTTAGTAGCAGGTTGGTGCTTCACGTTCAGCAGGAACTCTAGAAGGCTACACGTGACCGCTGAATGCAAACACAGCAAAAGCCAACCCATTGCTAAGTGGTCACCTGCAGCACAGCAACAAAATAAAAGTACAGCCTCTGTAAAGCTGTCAGCTGCGGTGTCAAAAATAACACGGCGCTTTGGAAGAAAATCATGCTGCAGAAATCAAATTAAACAGCATATGGCCTGGCCTGCGAACGCAAGGCAGCCAGCCGTCCCCTCTCTGACAACATCAAGACTGAGAATGAATCTCAAGCAGTTTGGAATGATTGCCTGATGCTCGTCTCCCCCGCTAGAGATTATTTACCATCGTGTAACCAGATTTTTGCGTGTTATAATTTTCTTCCTTTGCCCCTCATTTCCCAATGTCTGTTGCTACACCACCCTTAAAAAAATATACACACACACACAGACGTGCGTGCGTGTGTGGAGTACTGTAGCTTAATGGTTAGAGCGCTCGCCTCGCAAGTGAGAGGATCTGGGTTTGATTTTCGGGAAGGGCGAAAAGTCAGCAAGTTTATGTTAAAAAAAGTTATAATAATTTGGTCACTCAATCCACACTGGTGTGCTCAATTGGCTCCTGCATTTTACCCACAAAATACACAGTTAAACGTTTGAAACGTTTTGAAGAAGTGATAAAGCTCTATATGAAATACAAGGATTATAAATTATTTCATTACTGGAAATGACCAAGGTTTTAATTATTCACGGAGGATATATCCTCCTGAGGATGCCCATTAATGGGCTTATCAAAGTCCTAACACAGCTGCAAACTTACAATTTTTGGACAGTCACAAGGGCGCTGCTAGTTGATCCGAGATAACCACATACTGTGGCTCTGTCCTCTCCCCAGTCAAATTAATGTAATCTGCATGGCTAACATTATGGCCAGACTGTATACAAAGCCTAAATGATTTCCTTTCCCAAATTGTTTTAAATTTTTCAAATTCAAGCAAAAGGAAGATTTCATATGATAGAAAATTCTTCAAAACATTTAAATCTCTTTAAAGTGCTACCACAGTATTGAAATGACTGCTTGAAAAGAACTACGAAAAAAGAACTTTTAATTCAAACTGACATTATACATAATCTTGTGGATCTTAAACCTAAGACTATGCAAAATTTCAGTATCCTAGCTCAATAAGGATGCCTTCTTACCACATGCTATTGCACATGGAGTTTCCAGAACATAAAACAGGAAGATTCATTTAAACAAAACAAGGCAGTTAGTTTCCTGTACGCAAGAGTTACTTTCCTTAAAATTCTGAAGGCTTCATATCAAACAAGCAAGGTACTGTTCCCCCAGTAGACTGACTTCAAATAGGATCTGGGAATTATCCAGTGAATTTCAGGAGTTAATCTTCAATCAATTCCTCAATTGGCTGCCAATGGAGTCACTGAGAGTCAGTGGGAGTCCACTGTGGGTCATGAAATTAAATCTGCTTGGGTTAGATGAAGAACAATCTTCAATACAGTAAGATTTGCGGCTGCCCAGTTGGCTAGGCCAGGTGTAGTGAGCCAAACCTGCTGTTTTGCTGCTGAATTTCCTACTTCATGTTCAGACTCCAGTCTTCGAGACCAGAATGTATGACGCAGATTTCACTTTAATTATGAGAATTACTGAAACAACACTGAATACGAGAATCAAGATTTGCTGATTTAAAAATAGACATGTATTTTACTTAAAATTACAAGTGAATTTGAGCCCTACAATTCAGTTATTTTCATCCACTATTAATAATTCTACGCTGATCATTATATTACTACCTTGAAGCAATATTGTGATGGTTTCCTCCAGAGCTAATTTTCTGCTATTTCTCAAGGCTGGATATGTCTGAACGCAGCATAGACATGCCTGTGTAGCTCCATCTTGCTCAGATCCTGTGAGTTGCTTACATATACCATGTGAAACACAGTCACATTTCTGATCCATTAACCATCTTAAACTCTTGCCATGCGAAATTCTCTTAATGAAAGACGAGTATTAATGAAATATAAAAGCAGCTGACATCACCTGTCAACATTAACCTCACTACAATAATCCTTGCATTTGATAGTGCCTTTAAAAAAAAATAGTCAGCTAAATGTCTGGCACAATCCTCTTAATCATGCCAATTCACATAGAACAGATCCCACAAAATAAATCACCAATTTATCTGCGTTGCTGGCTAGGCTACAAGGAGAAACTTCCACAAACAGTGCAAGTGGGATCATTAATGTTCACCTGAAGAACAGAACACTTCCAATATTGCTGTGGTCTCCCTGTACAGTGTCAGAACAGGGCTTTGAGCTTATAGGTTCAGTAATGGAAAGTTGCAATGTGCTACATTACAGCAACCAGTGAAGAAATATATATTTACTGGGATTTCTGTCCTCCAGAGCAAGACATGCATTTGAATTTTAGTGTGATAATTGCAGCAGTAGTTTGGTTTATGCTTTCTCCAAATACACTGGACAGGTGTATAAAACTGACATTATTTTTTAAACCACAAAACTAGACATAAAATAGTAATTATATATTTTTTCTACAATGCAGAGTAAAGCTGCCTCCAATGTCAGAAAAATACTCTATTTCATTACAATTGTTTCTGACTAGAGGCCAGGTTTTGAAAAATGAACCTGGTAGATTTTACAGCCCAGTGATTGCAAATACTGTATTAACTGCACTTCTGATCTCAAAAATACATTTTGGCTAAATTCCCCCGAAATAAAGAAAGACCCTTTTCTTGAAATGTGAAAATAAATGTTGTGCTATATTGTCAGATTCTGAATTTTGTGATTTTGGTTGCAACATTCCGAATCAAACAGAAATCAAGTGTTGTTTGCATTGTATCATAGGCCCTCTGGACCAACATCAAAGAGAAAGTGTGCATGAAACAGGAGTGAACCCCAGAGATTGTCATTGCCTTCTCAAATACAGTCTAAGGTGGTCCGAGCCACTCTCCCTTGTTCAAGGGGGTAAAAATAGAGTAACTTACATCATAAGGCACCATATAAAATGCAAGGATCATTAATATTCCACCAAGGCAGACAAAGCGACTAATAGTGGTTTCTGAGTCAATTGAATTCAATCCAAATGGCAAATATGAAGAACGCAACATTCTCGAACACTTGATTATTCTTGACATTTTGCCAAACAATTTTGATTTAGCGACTAGTCAAGAAATTAACTAAACTCGAATCAGAACATCGCTTGTATATACCAGCATCAAAAAAATCTAAAGTTTAAAGACTAAAGTCCGACACGGTCACGATCCATCAATCTGTTTGTGAATAATAACCACAAATTGGACACTGTGTACACTTTTCCTAACAAGCAAGCAGCTACTATTGCAAACACATTGAGGAAACGTTTTCTAAACTAGCAGATTCAGTAATCTTAGTGATTAAATGTTGTTAAACATAAAACAAGATTAGCATAGCTAAACCTAACTGTTAACAAATAAGAGTTTAATTTTGTGTGGTAAGAGTGTGGAAAGCAAAAATATTTTGCATATAATTTTTCTGGTTAAAAAATAATAGTGGTTTCCAGTTTGGATCGATCCATGACTGTTGGTTCTATAAATGGATAGTCTTATTTTTAAAGCTCCAATGTGCAATATTTGTCCCAAAAAAGTACAGCATGGAATTTCAGTGCTATTTCTAGGTAATGTAGTGACAGAAGACTTTAATTTCATCTGTGGGACCGGTGTTTCAGTCTAGACCAGACTAATAAGATAAATGCTCTGGCAGCAAGCATCCCATGTGAAATCTGTTTGGCAATCTTCTGCTCTTCATGGGCGGAAGAGGTCAGCAAAACAGAAACGGCTCATACGTCAGCACAATCAGGCACAGAATTGGCAATTTCCCTCCTACAGAGTAAAGAGGTAAGTTGTACAAGAAGCAGAAAACCACACCGGTACATTAAAGGATGGTTTGCTGAGGTTCAAAGTGGGTGCCAAAGTAGAACTATGTTAATTTCCAGTGTGAACATCACCCACCTTAAAAAAACTACTAAAGATACATCAAAAATACAAGTTTCCCCCAAATAAATGACAATGTTGCAGGACACACACATATTGACAAGAAACGTTTGATGATGATCAAACTGGTAGTTAATGTGGTTTTAGAGTTTTAGAGAATATCGTAAAGCCGTGTGCAGTCAGTTTGTGTTGTTACGCGCGGCTCGATCATAGCGCAAGGCTTTATTGCTTTGCATAGTTACACATGTTTGAAAAGGACGAAAGCAACCCACTATAACCTTAGATGAAACACCAATAGTAAGAAACAAACAGAATGCCAGGGTCATTTTCAACTGCTAACTGTGCAAACTCCTGCATTGTCAATTTCAAGGAAAGGTTGGATAGTTTCCTTATTTTCTCTCACTTCTCTGTTTGTGCTCAACTGAATAAGGTCACGGCAACATAATAATCCACGATAATTAATTGTATTTTGAGTGCAAAGAATGTTTTGCAGGACCATTCTACACCATCCCATTTAAAATAAATATATATATATTTTTAAAAGTACTGTACCTTATCTGTGATCCGTTCTGACTCCTCATTTGCTGGGTAGGTGCTGCCGCTTTCGCCAGCAGCAACTGGCGTGTCCGTAGTGGATGAGGACCTCGGTCTGTATTGGTGTTGCTGTAGGATCGTGGTCAGCGAACTGTCCTGGGGCGCCTTTCGCACCAGGTGAGGACTACCTTTCTGGCTTTCAGCTGGTCCAGGTTTTGTCCTCCTGCTGCTGCTGTGGAGGCTGGCTCCTCTTTTGATGGACGGCCGCGAACGGATCTGCTGCAGAACCCTATTGAAGGCCGTAGGTCGGGCGGGAAGATCGTGGAGGGACATGGCGTAGGACACACGGTGCATCTCGGGAGATCTTTCTTTCTCATCCGCTGATTCATGATCAGAGTGCCCATGCTGATGGTGGTAAGACTGAGAGGTATCTTGCGTTGTCTGGTCACGCTCTCTGGACCGCTTCCGATGGTGAAAAAGTTGCTTCAGCCCATGTCCAAACATGCCACCTGAACTGCCTCCTTCAGACACCTGCTGGATTCGCTTTAAATAAAGCAAAATATAGTCATTATTTTATTCTTCCAATGGATATTTAGATTGTTCTTGCTCTGTGCCCACACATCACTCTTTGACAAAGGGCATGCAAGCGTTTTGTACCTAGAGTTCTGCCAAAACTGATCTGTTACCTCTTCATCCATGAACATAGTTAAGTCAATCAAACAAAGGCATTCTGGTCGCAAACACAAAAACAAAAGGGGATTTTTTTTCCCTTTGGGTTGTGCCAATTTTTTTTAAAGCTGTGCTATTTGGAGCTGTGCTATTTGGAGAAAAAAAAAACTGTCATGGGCTAAATTCATAATAACACTGTCCCAGTCAATAACAACAATAATAATAATCCTTGTATTTGATATAGCGCTTTTCACATCTTCTAGACGTCTCAAAGCGCTTCACAGGATGTACTGTAAAGCGAATTGACTGTAGGTATGTGGGCAATGTAGAAAAAGAAACAGAGTGCTGGGCATCAGTTCCACCAGGTAAGAATCCTCTCCTATTTCAATCCGCAGAGCTCCTTGCTTTTCCGTGACACCCAAAAAAAAGGACATGAGCTAGCCAAAGAGAGCAGCACGTCAAATACAGTATGTAGATAAGCGCTACCTTGAGCTTCCACTACTTTCACTACAGCAGCATGGGAGTGAGACTAGCTTCCTGAGATATATCTGAGGCAGAATCAAATTACAGCCACGCCTCGTTCCCACTTTGTGCAGAGGCAGAAATACACTCTAATGAATATTGATGAGCAAGGTGTACACTACATCAATTTTTCTCTCTTGAACTCATACCAGACAAAAGCTGGAAACAAATACTTTTAGTTTCGGATCTCACAAGCGTCAAAGTCTCGAGGTGAAAACTTACGGTTTGCCCCATTTGGGATTTGTAACACAATAGTTATAAGGTTAGTTTTGTCAGTCATACAAAATACAGTACATGCCTCTGTGGGTAAATGTATCGTCTAAACCATTGAACTACATAGCCACCCGCAAAGCTGTTCACTGTCGCACTGAAATTGACCTCTTTACTCCAGATCTTATTGGGTGGTGGTGGTGGGGTGGTGGAGGGGGGGGTGGTAAGGAGAGAGAGCAGAAGGGGAAATGAACTGTGATCCCACTAGATACAGGTGTGGAAACAGGTAGCAGGCTCTCTTATGATGTCCTCAGCAAATGAATATCATGCTCACACGTAAAGAATGGCCAATGGAAGCCTGCCAGCACCCAGCACGAGATATCACCTTGATGAGGGCAGGGGCGAAAACTTGAAAATAAATTCAATTTGCAGCAAGTATCAGCCCAAAATAAAAGATGCTGCAGCCCTGAGCCACACTAAGAGGACGAGGTTTGATTTCCATGACTCGTATTAAAAGCTAAGAAAACATAAAACTCCTGAAATTGGAGCTATATGCCTAGTATGAAACTGAAATGCTATCCACATGCCTTGGCTAAATCGTGGTTTATTTTTCTGCAGAGACTACATCTCTGACCAAACACTAACAGGAACAAATATAATTTGCCTTCTGAGTGGGAATAAGTAAGAAGAATAAATAATGCTTGCATTTGATAGTATGACAAAATGTCTCAAAGCACTTCATAGATAATTGCGGAGTCCTGTAGCTCAGTGGTTGGAGCGCTCGACTTGCAAGCGAGTGACAATATATTGGTAATTTCAATCCACGACTGTTTGTGAGATATCGCTGTGCGCAATTGGCTGCCGTGTTTCAGCCACAGTCAATTCACGTTACAGCAAATTTTGTGAAGTGCTTTTAGACGCCTAGAAGATGTGAAAAGCGCTGTACCAAATACAAGGATTATTATTATTATTATTATTGAGTGTCTTCTCCCACCTCCTCCACTAACTCCCCTCAGGCTGCTTTCATTAAGTCCATCCTCGACTATGCTCGTCAAATACATATGTAGATAAGCGCTCCGTAATCTGATCAGCCCAATCTTTTCGCCCGGCTTCACTGGCTCCCCAACCCCCAGATGATCGAGTTCATGTTCTCACCTTTAGAGCCCTCCAGCGTCTTGCTCCTCTCTACCTCTGTGACCTATGAAAACTTTACCAGCCTCTGTACTCCCTCAGCTCGGCCCGTCTGTTCCACGTCCCCGTACATTCCACTCTCTGGGGTTGGGACTTTAGTCTTTCTCCCTCTATTGGCCTCCGTGACCATGCTTTCAGTCATCTTCCCACCCCTACCCACCTTGTTCTCCTTCCCTCTTGATTCCCTCCGCGTCTAAAACCCACAACTCAGGTGCAAATCTTTCACTGTCGACTGCCTTGGGACGTCCTCCTGATATGATGGGCACTAAATAAATACAATGTGTGTTTTTTGTGAAATGACTACACTTGACGTACTGTACTAAATAAAGTGCAGTGACCATGTATATATCGACAAAACAAATATATCAGCCATTTTGCACAAAGCAAGATCCTACAAGCAGCCATGAAGTGAATGCCTATTTTCACTGGAGAACTGTTGGCCAAGCAAGCATTCAGTGCTGAACGATGGCAGATAGTACATTTGCAAAATGTCCCAGACTAGCTCTCAATGTCCCAGTCTAAGTCTCTGAAACTGTGCATCTTATAGCACTTCCAAAAAACATTTCCATCAAGAGGTAACAACGCATCCAATCGACAACGTAGTTATATTTTAAAAATAAACCCAAAATTATTTAACCACATTACACATGGTAATAACAAGATGCACAACTAGATTTAGTGGTTTACAGAAAAATGAACCATCCGTGATTAAGTTGTATACTGCCTCTCCAACCTGGTTTCTCCCCATTTTGTCTCTGCACCCCCTTATACCCCTGGAAATCTTGTAGCTTAGTGGTTTGAGCACTCGCCTCACAAGCAAGTAGACCTCAATTCCTGTGGAGGCTGAATTGTTGGGCAAGTTGGGAAAAATATAATAATAATTTGCTCACTCAACCCATGAATTTTGTGGGACAATTCTGTGCACAATTGGCTGCAACACTTTGCCCACAAAATGTAGAGTCAATTCACTTTACTCTATATTTTGTGAAGCGCTTTGAGACGCCTCGAAGACATGATAAGGTGCTAACACAAGGATTATTATTATTATACATTCACTCACCCTTGGATTGAGGATTACAACCCACAACCCTTTTTGTCTATTTCTTGGCAGACTACCCCAAAGTTTAGCCAGTATTTAGATTCTACAACAATTATGAAATAACTTCCCTTTCTTTTTTTAGTTATTTATTTACATGTTATAGAACTATTCCATTCCTTCACCACCAGGAGATTAAATAAAATTGATCAGAAATGAACAACCAGAATTATTGCTACATGAAATGCATTAGAAATATGAATTGCACAATAAATGTAACGAGCAATACTTTGATGCAAAAGTATATTAATAATATTTCAGCACTCATTAATATCTCATATTATTCTGACTTTTAAAAGGGTATCTACATATATTCTAGTGGCTAGGCTGACTGAATTTCAGAGGGCTTGCCTTCCAATTATTCCTCCACGCCTCTCTAACGAATGACGGATTGCTTTTTTTTGGTAATAATCCTTTCAAAAATAAGAAGAATTTGGTCACTCAATCCATGACTGTTTGTGGGACACTGCTGTGCATAATTAGCTGCCACGTTTCGCCCACAAAACACGAGTCACTCCACTTTATGGTATCTTCTGTGAAGCGCTTTGAGACGTTTCAAAGACGTGGTAAGGCCTTGTATCAAATGTAAGGATTATTTATGAAGCACAGAACGGGAGGTGAGGGTGGGGGAGGCATGGGAAGGAGAGAGGTTCTTATAATCTGAGGTCATAAAATCAGTTAAATTTATATTCTGTATCTTCCCTCCTTTGAAACTGGAAGAATCAAAACAAGCTGACATTGTAAGGATAGCAGTGTAGCTCAACTAAATCGAGGCAAGAAAGCAGAAATGTTTAATGCAGTTCACCATTCAGAACCATGCAGCTATCCGCTCCAGTGCAGTAGCTCCTATACTTTCCCTTAACAAGTGCAAAAATGAGCTCAAATCAAACCTTAAAAATAACACAATGCATATTTATTCATTGCTGCATTTTCTCGGGCTACGCCTCCTTGCAGTATCTCACCGCCTCGAGAGCATGTAACTGTCAAACACTGGACTTCTAAATGTGAGCTTTGGGTTAGCTTTGCAAATAACAGGGAATATGCAACAAAATAGGTCTTTTTAAATCCTTAAACACTACTACGCTTGTATGTAGGCCAGAAATTAAACCTTTCAATTTGCTATATGTGTAGAGCAGTTCGACAATGTTAGATTGAGCACACGAGAGAAACAGGAATGAGTGAAACTGAAAATACTCTCCCAGAAACAGTAGTTACTAACATTTGGGGAAACCACCAAACTGTCACTCGGCCTATTCATCCCAAACATCTACGCTTCTCTCTCTTGACGTGAAAGGCACTATATAAATGTAATTTTATTGTTGATGAATCCCCTCAAACGATTTCTATAGCTTTCTGCTACAACCAATAATAATACGTAATGCAATTCTTTCTGGAGCAGTCAGTCGCATCACCTTTTTCTAATTTGCATCTCAATTCGAAATTAAATTGGACTAGCAATAACATAATGTATATTTATCCCTTGCCGAATATTTTGGGGCGAGGGAATATGCAGCTGAACTTATAAGGCATAAAGATTTGTAGGCGTGATGTACACATGCCATTTCATGACAATAACTTAAACAAAGCTTAAGTGAATGATGACACTTTGCGCCTAATTTCACATTCTTCATTGTTTCTCTCTGAAATTCAATGCAGCCAATTTATTTCCGGATTGTGCTTCTTGCATACCCAATATCGAAATAATGGAAAATATAGATCCGTTCTAGTGATATATAGTGATTATAGTCTCTCAGATTAGCGGAATTTGTTCCGCCATCAGAATAAATTGTTACACGCTGTGGATTTACAACTATCTCACCAACAACATCACTGCACCTCCAACATCACTGCACCTCCATACATATTGAAGGAGTATTCACTCCTTCAATATGTAGCTTTCATGACTTGAAGACACAAGTTTGCGAATGGAGACTTTTGCTGTCCCTCACCAATATGAAACTGGAGATGCTTGGATTTGGAAAATTCAATGTTTCAGAATTTGATATTTTGTTATTAGATATTCTGTTAATTTTTGTAACTTGTATTTATTTTGTGTTACCTTTAACTTTGTAATTTGTTGGGACAGTGAAACCTTAAACATAAAAAAAATGCTTCAAAGTTTCCAAAAATACCTTTTCTCATCAAGACATTCATCTCCACCTACGCACCAAGGTCAAATACTCAAAAGGCCAGGGAAAATAGATAACAAACAATGAAGAAAATTGGAAATGGTTGAAATAAAACCAGGATACCAGAGAACGCAGTCAGGGAAAGAGGGAGGCAAACTAAATAGCAAGGACAGAAATATCCTGATCGCTCTAAAGCGGAAAGAAAGAAAGCATGGTCTGCCAAACTGCATGGATTCATTGTGCTACCAAGTAAACCATTCAGGATCCGGACATGTAAAATCTAGGCATTAGTCACTTGTTTACGTTCTGAATTTAAGACACCTATGATAATCATAATAATTATAATAATAATAATCCTTGCATTTGATATAGCGGCTTTTCACGTCTTCTAGACTGTCTCAAAGAGCTTCTCAGAATACAGTATACTGTAAAGTGAACTGACTGTATAATTGTGGGCGAAACGCTTGAGGGGGTGGGGGGGGCAAGATTGCCTATACAAACAGAGCATACTGTATGTATATATATTTTAAAAATTGGGGTGTTGAGGTAGAGATCGGCAATGATTTAATAGAAGCACAAGGGAACAGACTGGATGTTCTTATTTTCCTGTACAACCACATTACACCGCGATGTTACCCAATGCAAAAGTTGGCAAGACCGTAACCTGGGCAATGACAGGTATTAAACCCTGAGATCGGGGGAATGGAGGGGGGCGCGAGGGGTGAGGGGGAGAATAAAGCTTCCAAATAGTTGAAATCGCTCTGTTCAGTGAGCACTTGGCCTGCAGCGAGAACCCCTGCCTAATTCATCTAACCCTGGACGGGCGATCCTTCCTGAATTCTGAGCCCACTCTCTTGGGAACTCCCAATCCTTGAGTCCCAGCAGCCTTACCTACTTCCCACTTTTCAAGCCTCCCTTGGACCTATCTCAGCTACTATGCTTCAACGCCTACCCGACTCTAAATATATATACATATATATTATATATATTATATATATTTTAAAATAAAAAGCCATACAAAAACGTGATACAACCGCCGATCTTCCGAGCGGGTGGGTGAGTGGGGGGGGGGGAATTACCTTCAGATCCGGCGTTTTGTTGTTGCGGGAGGACGAAGGCGGGGGCAGAGAGGGGCAGGAGGCATCCTGAGGAGCCTCCCCATAGACATGGTCCTTCATCCCGGCCTCCGCGCCGCCAGATCTCGCCTTCGTCATCCCGTGGTCCTCATCCAAGGGTATCTCATCGGATTTGCACCGCTTCATCTGTTAAAAGAAAGAGAGAGGTGAGGGTGGGTCCATGCATCAATAAAATAATAATACAGTAATAATTATAATGACCTTCATACCTGACTAGAGTATAAAAATAATTATATTAATCATAAATTATAATAATACCCTTTGTACATTATTACCACAATAAAATAGTTATAATAATAAAATAATTTTAAAATATATAATAATCTTAGTACATTACTGAATAATAATAAAATACCAATTATAAATTATAACAGCCTTCATATATTATTACTGCATAGAAAATACTAATTATAAATTATAATAATAATCATAGTGCATTATTACTGTATAATAAAATAATTATAAATAATACAGTAATAATTACCATTATTTAAATTCGTATTTTTTTATTATACAGTAATAATGTACTAAGATTATTATTAATCAATAATCAATTATTATTATTAGACCAAATAACAACAGAATAGCCTCAAAATAGGACTGATGGTTGGATTTTTCTTAAGGAAGGGTGTAGGGGGAGAGAAAACTTACAGCAAAAATTAAAACCCAGGGTGTGTATCTATATGTATAATACATACAGTATATAATGTATATAATTTAAAGAAAAACAGTCACTCTTGTTAACACGACGAGGCAAAGGCTGGAATAAATAACAAACACAGGGCCAACAAACAGACCTCCCCACCCCCAACCCCCGCCCCCCCCCCCACCCACCCACCCACACAACAACAACGACAATATTAATAATAATAATATTAATAATAATAATTGACTATTTTAAGGTTGATTACATTAAATTAAAGCCATTTTTCTCTGGGGCAGAGAGAGGCAGAGAGAGGAGAGACCCTCTGGTGGCGCTTTTCATGAGGTAAATTTCGCGTCGAAGCGCCTTTGGCACAGCCTCCCCTCCCTCCCCCCCCCCTCACTCTCCCAAAGATATCTATATATATCAAAAAGATAAAATGAATAGAATAATGATTATTATAACGACAAACAAAACACACACACACAGGCTCGGCCTCGATTACCTCAGCGGGACCAAATCCAAGGTGGTTTTTACTTCATAAATTTGCACTTGGTGACCGAGACAGCCATCGAATGTGGGCTGAGGTGGATTTTCCGAACCGCCATCACCGAATTCCTCTCCCCCCCCCCACCCCGTCACACTCCCCTCACCCTCACCCCGCCTCGATCAACCGACAGAAACCAACCAACCAACGAACGAACGAGCCAACCGACCGACCCGCGCTCTTTTTTTCTCTCTCGCTCGCTCGCTCTTCCTCCCCCCTCCCCCCCCACACACCTCAGCAGCCGCTGTGAGGGGACGGCGGGTGAGGGAAGGAGGAGGGTTTGGTCGACAACCCGACTCGTCAACCTAACCTGATCGAGCTCCCGCCCACCTCTCCCTTGTCCCGCCCACCTCTCCCTTTTCCCCCCCACCCACCGCCGCCAATGGCCGCCGAGCTCCTGCTTGACCGACGGCCCGCCTCAACCAATCGCGAGCCGAAGTCCTTTCCGATTGACAGCGCGCGTCGCAGGGCGACGTCCAATCGGGAGGCGTAGACGCCTGGGCGGGGCTTATGAGGCCACCTTCGGGTTAGGTTGTAGGCGGCGTGGGGAGGCTATATAAAGCGAGGGAGAGCCTGAACTACTCAGTGCTACAGCTCCTCTTGGTGTCAGTCCGTAGCAACGGTGGCGGAGGTGAGGACCAAGGCTGTTAAAGAGCACACAGATTAATATAGATATATATATATATGTGTGCACACATCACCCACAAAATATACATTCAGTTCACTTTGGGGTGTGTTCCCGTGAAGCGCACTGAGACGTCTTGGAAGATGTGATGGCGTTATATCGATTATATACCGTATATTCGTTGTCCTTACATCCGTGACCTCCGAACCCCCTTACCGACCCGCCATCGGTCACCCTAAATCCTCCCCCACCCCGTTTCCCTCCACACTCCCCGATTCCCCAGCTCGGGTCTCAAACAACGACTGTCCACTCCAGCACCTTGTGAGACCGCCCAACGTGAAAGGCGCTCTACAAGTGTAATTTTGTTGTTGTTTTTGTCACATCAAATAAGGATTATGATTATTATTATTATCCTGGGAAACGCTTTGGAGAGACGTCCAGTGGACGCGATAATCTTTAATATGCAACCGAACAAGTAGATGGTTACCTCAGTTAAATGATCCATCCAACTTGTAAAGCTAGAGACTGTGAGAAGCCTCAGGCCTTGGAAGGCTGGCTTGCACATTCTTCTTCAAATTGGCGGATTGCGGCTTTACTTAAGATACAGAAGTTACAAAAACAAATGGGTTGTGAACTTGAGAGCAAACGCCTCAAAACGCGTCTGAATTTATTTCGATCGCTTTGTACCCGAGACACTTTTCCTGCCAATTTTTATTACCTTTTGTGCATTTTTCCGATTTCAGTGCGTGCATCGCGCAAGTCGTGTACACCATCAACTAGGCTTTGTAGAGTATGGGGAAGAGTGCCTTCAGTTAGCAAATAAACAAACCAGCTCATTGATCATTTCAGTCACAAGTAATTCCACCAAGGATGCCTTTAGGGTTTTTTTATAATGTCATAAGGCTGGTAAACAATTGGAACGCTGTAAACGTATTTATATCTTAGGAGTCTTGAGTGTATTTTTTTTCTAATTCTCTTTGTTTTCGGTGGACCAAACTGTGGCCAATCCTACAACGTCAGCACAGTTTAAAAAAAAAGTAAACCTTTAAAACTTTAATTGTGATTAATAATAAAAAAAATCGTTGAAGAATCCTTGAATAGGGGCCCACAAAAAAGTACTGGACAAGCAAATAAATATTTGACCCATCAAGCTTAGTGTCCGAAACCAAACTGCTGAGAGCTACGCATCTATCTGCATGGCTTCCGTTTGTCTGGTTTGTTGATTCATTGGTAGAAAAGTTCTGCATAGAGAAACTCCCTGGAACCCGAAGTAACAGCAATGTGCATTTATATAGCGTCTTTCGCGTTGGGTAGCATCTCAGAACGCTTAGAATCAAGAACCGCTAACAACCCCCCACCCAACAACCCCCCACAAAAGATACTCAAAAGATTCCTCAGTCAACAGTGATCAAAGGAATCTGTATATTTTTAAGTGTACAGATGTACTGTATCTTGTTCTGTCCTACTAATAAAGGATGCCAGTAATTATTTACAGTAAATTTAAAGTACAGTACTTGGGTTGCTTAAAGCAACAAAACAGTCACAAATCCAAGCAGATGTAACCCAGGATAATAAATGTATGTCCCCCTCTGAATAAAATTTATCTATTGTTAACAATCACAAATTGTACTGTATAATATGGCAAATGTATAATCTGGCAAATGTATAATCTGGCAAATGCTGGAAATGACTATTCGCTGGGATGTAAAGTCTCTAGCTTCTCTGTGACTGGAGAAATGATGGCCTGTGCTGAGGTGGAGAAACCTACCATTTTTTTTTATTCTCGTAGTCTCTGAGGATCATTTCAATTAATATAGTACCTTGGGTTGATTCGTTGATTTAATAGCGAAGAGGATTCAAAAATAACCT
Organism: Hydrolagus colliei; assembly: GCA_035084275.1. Classification (NCBI taxonomy): domain Eukaryota; kingdom Metazoa; phylum Chordata; class Chondrichthyes; order Chimaeriformes; family Chimaeridae; genus Hydrolagus; species Hydrolagus colliei. Next base: position 34,962 of record JAYJKW010000378.1, on the reverse strand, counting down.
TCATTTGGAACATCAAACGCGAGGCTGATGTGCTGTGCAATTCCATTATGCAATCTTGCACAGCGGCTAGCCTTCCTTCCTCTTACGTGCATTGGAATCTGTTTATGTTTGATTAAAAATTAAATGACAAAATAATAATAATTTGGTCATTCAATCCCTGACCGGTTGTGAGACATTGCAGTACACCATTGGCTGCTGCCTTTCGCCCACGAGATATACATACAGTCAATTCACTTTAAAGCACATTCTGTGTGAGGCACTTTGAGATGTGATGAGGTGCTATATCAAATGCAAGGATTATTATTATTATGTTTAATTGATATGTACTTTTATGGCTCTTACGATTGTAATCAGAATTTTCCAGGGTAGTGCTTTACGGAAATTTCTGCATGAACTTGACAAAGATCTTAATTAATGTAAATATCTTGAATAACGCCCTTGTGCTATTTTTGTGAGGTCCTGGGTTGAGATGACACTTAGAAACCTGAACATTTCACACCGTATAGACACATGCTGATAATTGTTAACAAAGACATGTAAGATTGTCTGGAGATTAGAGACCCTGAATGTGGGGAATTATCTATTCAGTTTGGAGACCCTTTTGCCCTTTCTATTCTCTCACCCCACACCCCCACCTCCACTCCCATTCTCCTGAACACATGCTGTAAATCTTTCTAAATGCTAATGGAAATGACAAAAGATGAAAAATGAGAGAGGGGGTACAGAAGGCAAAGAGGCAGAGAGCATGAAAGTGATAGACTGGTAGATAAACGCAAAAGAAACACACCATTGCACACACAAAGAAAACAATAAATGAAATATAACTTCACAGGGAAACATAAAAATAATGAGTTCTGGATATAAGAGAAAAACAGTGATATTTCAATAAATATCAATACAATCATTTTGTCCTTTTTAATATTGAAATCTTGCAATTATTTTCATATGTACAATGGGAATATTACTGTGACTTGTTACATAATGAAGCATTGATGAAGGTATTGGAGTTTATCTAATGGCAGTGCTTTAAAAATAACAATCTTTTCACTTAGTACTTATAAATGGTACTTATAACTTTCCTTCCCGATGCTCCCTGATGACTCAATGTAAATGCACAGCCTTGAAATGATACCACACAGAATTGGAAATTCCCAAGTCAATCAGTCTGTGTTGATTGTGCCAGTAAAAGAGAAATATAATAATAATAATAATAATCCTTGCATTTGATATAGTGGCTTTTCACATCTTATCGACATCCCAAAGCGCTTCATAGAATATACTGTAAAGTTAACTGATTTTATATTACATATATATATTTGTGGGGGAACCGCGGCAGCCAGTTGCGCACAGCAGTGTCCGACAAACAGTCGTGGATTGAAATGACCAATTTTATTACTGTATTGTGGTTTTTTTGGGGAGGAAACTTGCCCAAGGTTTCGCCCTGACCTGCCTGGATTCGAACACAGGTCTCGCTCTAACTACTCAGCCACAGGAGCTCCACATGTGTGTTCATCTCCACACTGAGTGTTGTCAAGCTAAGTCTCGCTCACAGCTGAGCCCAATTGCCCAATATCTCCAAGCATTTACTTTCCAACAAGGATCACCAAACAACAATCAGTCGCATGTATCCTGACTGATCTATCTAATCCAGTGATGCTTAAAACTAGTGTTAGCGATTCACTGCTGACCAGCTAAATTCCCAAATTGAGTGAGACCTTCCTATTCTATATGCTTTGTTAATGCATGATCTAATCTGAGCCATTGGGGGGAGCCCCTTTGCTGTGAAGTCTGAATATCAGATTGTGCAAGAGTTTTTAACTTCATCAATTTTTGCTTATGTTTATATATGCAGGAATGTATATAATATTTCTGTATGGAGGCAGAAAGCCACCTCTGTGTGTATGTACTTGTGAACACATACATATATAATAATACTGTAATAATAATAATCCATGCATTTGATATAGCTTTTTATTGATGTCTCAAAGCACTTCACATAATATACTGTAAAGTGAATTGACTGTACATTTGTGGGTGAACTGTATATTTGTTGGCAAACTATATACTGTACAGTATATATACTGCATTCCTATTTCTAATCTGATTGGAAATCAGCTGTTTTCCAGAATATTTAAAAATTGGAACATGCTTTACTTTAGAAACTATAATTGAGTTTCTAATGCAACTGAGAGGCAGGCGTATCTCGTTCTGTATCCTGGGATATCTTTTTGGCAGTCCACGCTGTTTTTTATAGAACATTAATCAGATGACCCAGTGAGCTGGGTCTGTGAGCTGTAATCTTCTTCCTTGCATTGCCTAGTCAATTTCCATTGCAAACAAGTCCAAACCAATTAAGTTCTTCTCCAGATAAAAATACAGTAGGGGAATGCATGGGATGATCGACTTTGTACATTGCCCAGAGTGAAGATGGGTTGGGGGCAAGAGAGAAATAATGAAAAGTCAATGTACATTGTCCAAGATGGGATAGTGGAGCCTTGCAGCTCAGTGGTTAGAGCATTCGCCTTTGGAAACGAGAGACCTGGTTTTGATTCCAGGCAGGTCAGGGCGAAACGTTGGGCAAGTTTCCTTACTCCGCACACCTAATAATAATAATAATAATTCCTCCAACCCCCCCCCCCCACCCCACCACCACCCAAGGTTTTTTTTTCCCAATGTTATTGCACTGTTTGTGTGGTGGGGGGGTGGGGGGGGGGGGGAACGCTGCCGTGCGCAATCGGCTGCCGGGTTTCGCCCACAAATATATACAGTCAATTCACAGTTACAGCACATTCTGCGGAAGCGCTTTGAGACACAGTCTAGAAGACGTGTTTAGCACTATGTCAAAATGCAAGGATTATTATTATGATAGTAATAATTAATAATAATAATTATTATCCTTGCATTTTGTTGATGGTGATGGAATGAGCAGTGTGTGTGTGTGTGGGGGGGGGGGGGGGGTATTGGGAAAAATGAACTACATTGCCCATAATGCAAGGGAAAAAAATTCGCCTACATTTCCCATGGTGCGTCCGGGCGATACCACATGACAGAATGTAGCCTACATTTCCCAGCATTCTCAGGAGGGCTTGAGGTTGGGAGGGCGGGTGGGGGAACTACATTTTCCAGCAGGCAACGGGCCTCCAGCAGTGGTTGGGTGAGCGCATGCGCACGCTTGCTCGCGGGGCGGCGGTTGGGCGCGCGGGGGCTGGCGGGCGAGTCGTCTGCGGCGTCGACTGTCGGTGATGAGGAGCCGGAGCTCGAGCGCGGCGGAGAGGCCCGGGAGCCCAACCGCCGGCCAGAGGATGGAGGGCGGGGGCGGTAACGCTAACGCCGCCTCCTCCTCCTCCTCCTCGGGAGGCAAGTCGCTGACCCCCGTGGCCAGGGAGTTGATCCGCACGTTCAGCGGCTGGTCCAAACATGTCTCGTACCTCAAACAGAACCTGAAGGAGACCAAGAAATACTTCAGGGAACTCAGGCCGGCGGCGGGAGGGGGCCCGGGACCGCTGGAGGGTAAGGCCTGGGCCTCGGGGTGGGTGGGGGGGGGGGGGGGGGGTGAGGGGGCGTGAGAGAGAGAGAGTGAGTGAACACAGATTTATTTATTTAGTTACGAGGCGAAACGAAACCCAAGTTCCATCTAGTTCGCCTCCCACCAGTCGCTTGATATGTCATGTCCCCGTATGTCCATGTGTGTGTCTCTCTCTGTGTGTGTGTGTGTGTGTATCTGCTGTCAATGTGTCTATCAGCTGTGTGTGTGTGTCTTATCAGCTGTGTGTGTGTCGTCTATCTGCAATGTGTATGTGTGTGTCTATATACTGTGTGTGTATCTGCTGTATGTGTGTCTATTTGTTGTATGTGTGTCTATATACAGTGTGTGTCTGTCTTTGTATTATGTGTATGAATATACTGTGTATACTGTGTGTCTATATACTATGTGTATATATATATATATATACTTTGTCCGTGTGTCTAAATACTCTGTGGTGTGTATGTGTGTATATATATACTGTACTGTGTCTATGTGCCTGTATACTGTGTCTGTGTGTATTGTGTCTGCATACTCTTGTGCGTCTCTGTGTCTATATAGTATACATACATATGTCTATATACTGTATCCTTGTATGTGTGTGTATGGAGATATTCGGTGTCTGTTGGTCTATGTGTATGTGTATCTGCATCCCCGGTGTCTACCCCCAAGGTATTATTTTCTTGAAAGACCATAATCGCGTTGCTCCTCAAACTTCTCTCGCCAAGTTCCCCTTCCGCCAACTTCTTTGCGGCCGTTGGCGAGCTTCCTGGGAAAATAGGAAAATTACCCCTCCCCAAAAAAGGGAATTAGGAAATTCCCCGCACCCTCAGAGTTGAGATAATTATCGTAGCATTGTTGTTGTTATACTGTACAGTAAACTTCATGTATCATATCAATTGTGGCCCTACATTTCATATGATTTCTGCAAAATATTAATACTAATAATAAACCTTACTAATAATAAATCATGCCGTTGATGCATCTCAAAGCGCTTCACAGGATATACTGTAAAGTCCTTGACTGTTTTGTGGGTGAATCGGGTGGAAGTATGATTTATCTGAAACTTCTAAATAGTAGAACATTTAGTTGGAAGATGTACTACTCATCGATTGTACAATTTATGCAGATCGGACTTGTGCAAGTTTTACTGCAATAATAACCTTTGCTTTCGATATAGCACCTTGTCACGTCTCAAATCGCTTTACAGAATTTTACTGAAAAATGGTTAAATTTTTTGGACAAATCAAGTTTTGTTTGTGTCTCTCGCTGCCTGCCCTTGTGTTGAAACCGCACGGATTGGTTTCACGCCTTCAGTGTGATATAACCAGTGAGTGGAATCCTCCCACTGCCCCGTGTGCACAGTAATTTGGTGTATTTGTGCTCTCCCAGTTATTGATTCTAATTCCTATTCTTTTAAGCAATTGCATTATCTATCATCATCAATTCAATGTCTTGCGGTCAAATGGTACATTTAGTCTTATTGGTGGGGGGAAACACGTGGGGTAACTCATCACCATGCTTAAGAGTATTCAGATCAAATAGATTCCACCCGCACATTGGAAATTCCCGAGATGTTTGTTGGAATGGAACGCTCATTTTTGGTTGAAGTGCTACGAAGCTCTGTGGGTTTGAATCGGAAGTTATGTTCTCTTTTCAATTGTAATTGACACTCTTACAACAAACGCAACAACAAAATTGCACTTGTATAGCGCCGTTCACATCGGGAGGACGTCCCAAGGTGCTGGACAGTCAATATTTCCGACCCGAGCTGGGGTTGGGAACGGGGAGGGTGGAGGGAAAGGGGGGGATTTTGGATTGGTGCTGATTGGTGTTATTTGAAGCCATGTCAAGTCATGTTCTTAACCTTGCAAGGGCACAGCCGTGTTAAATAAAGCGGTTGGATCTGGATGAACCCTGAATCATCCTTTATGTACCAATACAAACAAGAAACAATTGGATAGATGGGGAAACGCTATAGATTCTCGATAAGGGTCCTCAGACCTTTCAACACTTAAGAATATCGGACTTTGCTGTCTGTCTAACAATGTGTAAGCTTTCTAGCTAGCTTTTAACTTGCACATATTTTGATCAAGCGCTGTGGTCACTCATTTTAAATGTGCAACACAAGAACTACTCCCAAGGCAATTGGTATTGTGGCTGAATTTTTGACTCTGAGGTCAAAGTTTTGTTGGGTACAGGAAATAATAAAGGGGGGAAAAAGTTGATTGGATTTTGAGTTAATATTGTGAGGGGGAGGGGGAAACATTGCGGAGATCCCTAAAGGCTTGGTAAAGTACTGTGTGAAGTGGGAAAGGATGGAAGGAGAAAAAGTAAAGCAGGAGGTATGATGGAAAATTGTCTCTGGTACAGTTTTGCTGTTTTATGGGATCAAATTCAAGTTCCTGCCTTAAAACTGTGTCACTTTTCCTTTGTGTTGCAAATTGCCTGATTTCTCAGGCAGATTTAATGAAATGCTATCCCTACCTTTTCAGCAGGTTGGTGACTTGAATGAACTAGCCTGGTATTTTTTGACTGCAGAATTGCAAGTTTCCAAGAATGGAATTAATTTGATTCCCCCATTTCCCGCCATCGAGGAATCCTGCATCTTAGTGGTTAGAGAATCCACTCCCAAGCGAGAGGACTTAGATTCGATTTCCGGGCAGGGCAAAATGTTGGGCAAGTTTCCTTACTCCACATGCCTCTGTTCAACTAGCAGTAAGTAGGAACCTGGTTGATCGTTGATTGGCTGTTCACTTTCTGGAGGTTAATAATCCCTTCCAAAAAATAATAATTTGGTTATTGAATCTATTAGAGTATTTGGACACTGCTGTGTGCAATTTTTCAATGGGTTTCGCCTGCAAAATATACAGTCAATACCATTTATTATTGGAAGGTATGATAAACAGTGGTGTGCTGCAAGACCTGAATCCGAAATTTCAACTGACGAATATCCAGCTTGTATGTTATTGAGAGGCAGCCACAAGTAAAGCGCCTTGGGACGTCCTCCCGACGTGAAAGGCGCTCTATAAATGTAAATTGTTGTTGTTGTTGTTGTAAAGGGCCGCGGTAATGGAAGGATCTCATGATTAATATCCTTGTGCCTAAGGGAAATCTAAGATGCGGTTTATCCATCTCACTTGTAGCAGGACCTTGTTTGACTTGTTGTTTTGTTTTGCCTGGCCTACGTCAGTGTCCCATTTACCATCTCCGCTGTTCGGGGAATGGAAACATGAGGGCAAAGAGAAGGTATAGAGTGACAGAGGCAAGGGGATGAAAGAGTCTAAACACCAGCACTGACTAGCTGGGTTGAATGATTCCTTTTCAGACTGTACAGTTCCTGTAATGTATGTACTGTACAATTATTAAATAATGAAAGCCTATATAAAGAACAGATTTGGCAGATCTTGAATTACTGCTTTGTTGAACTGAGTAGTTTACAAAACAACAAGGGTGATAAATACCAGTGAGGCTCCTCAAATGAATACCTTAAATTCACTGCTGGATTTTGAAGTTCTGTTGGCTATTCCCCCTTTCTTCTGAAAGTTTTTGCAATTGAGAGGACCTGGGTTCTATTCATGAGCAGAGCGAAATGTTAGGTAAAGTTCCCTACTCAACACTCCTGTGTTTTTCTAGCTGTAAGTCTGAACCCGGTTGTTGGTCGTTTGATGGATAGCTTTTTCGGGGGCAATAATCTCTTTTTAAAAGAAAACTAATAATAATTTGGTCACTCAATCCACGACTGTTTGTGGAAAAATGCTATGCGCGCATGTCTGTCACGTTTCGCCCATAAAATATACAGTCAATTCACTTTGCAATATATCTTGTGAAGTGCTTTGAGATGTCTCAAAGATGTGAAAAACTCTAAATCATATGGAAGGCTTATAAGAGTTAATAAATATTAACCTTTCCAAACTGCCCTGTTTCTCTCCTAGGTGCGGCAGACTGCATAACGTTCCCACAACACGAAGAGGATTACCTCCAGGCTGCAGTGGGATGCTTTCCATGTATTCTGATCTTGGGTCAGAACTGTGGGGCAAAGTGCCATGTACTGAATTGTGTTTTGGGTGAAAAACTCTTGCCGGTTGTCAAGAACAGCAACGAGATGAATTGCAGGAGGAGGCGACTGAAGTTCACCCACGGAAAGAGAACCAGTATCAGTTTGGCCTTGCCCGGACAGTATGTGTTGGTACATCATCTCGCTGCCCACCAAAGGAAATGGGATACCATTCCCGAGGAGGATCTGAACATGCAGGATAGCAATGAGGACCCCGCACATAGATTAGCACATCTGGAAGTTACACTACATCATCCCTTGTTGCAGGTAATAGTGTTCATCGGTGCCTTGTTTGGGAAGAATTTCTAGTGGTTTCCTGAGTGTTGGATGCCCATTGTAGTTATATAATAGTCCTTATATTTAATACAATGCTTATGTCTTTGAGATGTCTCATACCACTTCACAGGATATATTGTAAAGTGAATTGACTATTTTGTGGGCGAACTGCGATAGCCAATTGCGCACAGCAGTGTCCCGCAAACAGTCATGGCCTTATTACCACCAGAAAGTGATCTGCCAATATTTCAAATATCATTTCCAAATATATTGAGATGCCATTTTAAATATTCTCAGAAATACAAATTTACAATACTCAGCAATATCACTTTCTTTTCCTTTTTTTATTTATCCAATGGAACTATTTTATACCAGAGCAGGGTGATCTCAGTATGTGTGCTTCTGCCTTTCTGTGGCAATGAGTGGATGAAACGCCAACAACCACTTGAAACTGATTTCCTAACTAATAATTGTTCCTGCTGACTATAAATACCTTCCCCTGCAAAAATGCTGCTTTTTTTTTAAAAAAAAAAGATTTCCACCAAATGAATGATTCTTGAGATTGTAAATTGCCCTATCTTTTACTGATCTTATCCGAAATACAATACTCATATCCTCAACATAATGTACAAACGCAGTTGAAGACTATTTTGGAGTTAAGTTAGCGATCTGGCCAAAAAGAGGAGTTCAGTTGGCACTTATTGAAGCCTTACAGTGGATTAAAGCTTTCGACGACCGTGTTCTTTGAATAGTTACGCAATGCTTTTAAAACTTACTTTTGTACCGTCTCCACATGTTCCTGAGGAACATTCCAGACGTCTGTCTGGAAATGAATGATAATCTATCTCCCCATTCTGTTGGTCTTATTTTTGAAAGTTGTAGGCGACTGAGAAATTCCACACCCAGAAGTGGAAAGAAGTGGAAGATAAATCATTTGTTTCTGGTATTTAGCACTGTTCAAGGCCAGGATTAGAAATACTAGGGAGCCCAGGATTTTAATTTAAAGTTGGTTGGCTAGAGATTCATTTTCTGACCCTCTACTGTCTCCTTCTGCTAATGTAATTGGGGACTTTGATGCAGAACTGAAACGGGTTGTTTCAAAATGGTCTAATTCTAATCTGTAGAGCAGGCATGCTAATAATCCTTGCATTCGCATTCATCACCAGCGATTGATTTTGCTCCTCACTTTTTTTTCTAGGACTTTTAGGACTTCTTGTACCTGAGAAATTCCACACCCTGTTAATATAAGTAGAAAATGAATCATTAGTTAATGTAAGGTTCTAATTTCAGCATTTAGTTCATTGCTAATCCGTTTGTGGGTCACTTCGGCTCTGTCCACTTCACACTTGTTGCTGCACTTCAACTTGCTTTCAAAAGTTGTTGTTTTGAAACGCTTTACACTCTTTTTGAACAGACTGCCTCCTGATGACGGCGACCTACATTCATGTTTCAAGCGCTCTGAGATGCTGCCCTGCAAGAAAGGCGCTATAAAGTACAAATTATTGTTGTTTGCTGGGCTGCCTTAGTTTAAGTTCCTACCATTTTCACATATTGTGCTGTTTTGGCAAATGAAAAGACACACGTTAAAATTGATTTTAATCAATGGCAAAATAAATATCCAGAATGATGGAGCGTATATTGGGTGCACATTGGACTTCGGAACTAAGAGTATTAGTTCTGATCAAGCCTGAAGGCTGCCCATGTATAACATGGCAATTCACTGCATTACATGAGCTGAGTTCTGTCTCTCCCTTTATATCTGTTTTTCTACACATTTTGGGTAACATATGTATTTTTAAAAAATTGATTGCTGGTCCCCATTAAACTTAATTCGATATGTATGAAGTCCATGAAGAGATGGTGATTAAACCTTCATTCATTCCAAGTACTGCTGTCATTTGTGAAACTGCTTCTTGCTAATCTCTTCAGGGATTTAACATTGTTGGACACCAGCTGTAATAGAATATCGCACTCTGCCTTTTCCACCATTACCACTTTTTTTTGTTCTATTGAATGTTTTCTTTAAAACAAAAACGTGCTGACTATTGCTGTAGAGAGAGACAGAGATAATAGAAAGAGGATAGTGTTTAGAAGAGCTATGGCTCTATGTGGTGAAGGGGCTGAACAGTTCAAAATGGCTTCTATCATTGCTGAATGCTGAGTTTATTCAGGGAATAATTGTTTGGGTAGGGATTGTTACCCTCGGTTAGCTATCTGCCAATCAACTAACAACCAGGTTCCTTCTTGCTGCTAGGTAAGCAGAGGCGTGTGGAGTAGGGAAACTTAACCTAAGGTTTTTCCCTGCTCGGGAATCGAACCTGGGACTTCCCGGTGGGAGGTGAGTGTTATAACCAATATGCCACGGGACTTCAAAAGTGATAAAATGTTTTTTTTAAAAAAGGGAAAGCTATAAGGTTGGGTTTAGAAAGAGGAAATATCTTGACATATACATAGAAGGAGCTTGCGATTTCTAAACAAATGTTTCCAGCTGTCAATCCTTTCGGTCTTCATACAATGCTGCTGTTATTGTGCGTGAGGTTCATTCTGTAGATGAGTCATTCGATAACTGGAGTTTTGGCTGCACTCCTGTCTCTGAACTTTTTTTTTCATATTACTATACCTTAGCAATTGACGAGATTATGTGTCGTTACATAAAGTGAAGTGTGACGTACGCTACAGCAGGCAGAACTGGATCTGACTGCCCATTGGATTAAATTTGAATAATTTTGGTCAATGGCGCAGATGGCAGTTTTGTTGTCAATTGGTTAATTCTCAAAGGAGTATGTTTAATTGGGATGTTGTTTGTTTGAACTGTTAGTGGAGTGGGTGGGGTGGGTGCATGCTTATTCAAAGACACCACTTCAGAGGTGTCTGTCTATTGAATTGATGAAAAATCAAAACTATATAAATCCTTTCGGTTGATCTTGTTGTGGTTCGGACCCGAGTTACCAGGGATCGATTTAGATTCTCTTGGAACAAAGTTGTGGGCCCATAGTAAACATGAACTCTTAAGCAAACTTAAAACTTATCCGCCCTGTATATCTTTGGGGCTTCCATTCATCCAGTTGATTGGTCTCGTTCATCCAATTGATTTTCTAGGGATAGAGCATTCCACATTATGACAGCCCTTTGTGAGAAGTAGACTTAGGTTTCTTTGTTTGCACAGCGGATATTCGACACTACACGCAAGATATTTATAAAGAGGGTTTCTCTAATAACATTAGAGCGTGCCCGTCATACTGGTCCGACGTTAATTGGTACGAGCATTGCCAGTGTGCTGCCAATTTCCCTCTTTGCAGAAAGGAAATTTGCTAGCAAGATCACTGGATATGTAATTGATTTTGAAGACCGATGCAAGGGGACCTTCAGTCCAGGGCTGCTAGTTAAATGTTGTTCCTTTTTCCAAAACTTCTTGTAGCGTCTTGTGATTGGGCTCCACGCACATCTGTGTTTGTTTTGGAAGCCACTTTGGGTAGGGCAGTGCGTGGGTGTCATCAGCAGTTTGTACTGTGGAATTATTTAGCTGTGTGTTCCAACTCGCCACTCTCTCAGTATGCCGTGATCACCTTACACATGAGAGACCTGGGTTCAATTCCCAGCAGGGCGAAACCTTGGGCAAGTTTCCATGCTCCTCACGCCTAATAATAATAATCCCTCGGGGGGGGGGGAAACAAAATTCAACTTGCGTCATTTGAAACCACGACTATTTGTGGGTCACTGCTGTGTGCAATTGGCTGCTGTGTTTTACCCACAAATATACAGTCAATTAACTTTTATATATTCTGTGAAATGCTTTGAGACACCTAGAAGATGTGAAAAGCGATATAAAATGCAAGGATTGTTATTATTATTATCATCGTTGGTGTTTCCTATTCCTGTTTCGGGAAGTGTTCAGTGGGTGGCTGGTGGGTATAATTAGCCCAAGTTATCGTGGAGACTTCCCCAAAATGAATGGAAACTTACTCAAAAACCATTGCATTCTCATATGGAGCGATTGCAATATTGTATGTCAGATTTGGAAAGCCCGAAAATAAAACTGTGGGTGTTGTATGGGCAGCGGGGTGAATTAATAGAATCATAGAATTTTACGGCAGAAACAGAGGTCATTTGGTACACCTAGTGTGTGCCGGCTCTTTGAAAAGAGCAACTCAATCCCACTGCCCAGCTCTCCCCCATAACCAAACAGACCTGTTCTCCCTAAATAAAGATATAATTATCTTTTAAAAGCTGTTATCGAATTGACCTTCACCACCTTTTCAGGCGATGCATTCCAGTTTATTTGGCTTCTTTACTTTTGCTCACAATATATACAGTCAACTCACTTTACAGTACATTCTGCGAAGCCTTTTGAGACGTCTCGAAGGCGTTGGGAAGCAACTATGTGTTGTAACAGCTCCTTCCTAGCTTGCTGTCCTGGCCTCGCCCTTTCACAGTTTTTTTTTAGAAAGATTTCATTTAATGCACGAGTTCCTCTGTAAATTTGTTGCTCGGTATTGCGGAGATCCCAGTGACTGCCTCCATTGTGGGAGCAGATTAGACTAGAGTCATTCTTGTGTGTGTATCTCTCAGCACAGAGCAGGCCTATCGAGTTGGGCTTTTAATAGTCTTAAAAAGGTCTTTCCATGTGATTTTAATTCCAGTTCGATTCTTTTCCTTCTTGAAGCATGACTTAAATTTCTCGTTAGGAGGATAAAAATTGAGCGCTTTGAAAAATTGACAGACAGAGAGTCAAAATGGTTTCTAACGTATTTTGTGCGGATTTTCTCTTTAAAAGCATGATTTTGCTCCTTGATTCTTTTGTACCCTTGCCTGATTCCACTGGCTCCCCATTCCCCAGAGGATAGAGTTCAAAATCCTTGTTATTGCCTTTAAAGACTTGCTCCTTCCTACCTCTGTGATCTGCTAACGCTACATTAATCTGCCCGATCCCTCCACTCAACAGGCTCTGGCCTGCTCCATGTCTTCTGCCCGTCCCATCCCACCATTAGCCTCTCAGCCCCCACCCTTTGGAACTCCATCCCATAGTCCCTTTGCCTTACTCCCTCTCTCCCCTTCTTCAATGTCTGTTTCAAGCCCCTCCACTCCTCCTGATCCCAACCCCCAACTCGAGTCTAAATCCCTGACTGTCCAGCGCCTTGGACTTCCTCCCAATGTGGAAGGTGCTGTACTGTACAAATGTAATTTTTTTTGTGGTTCTTATAGGTATAGAGTTTTACTTATAAATCTTGTTTAAAGGTGATTTAAAAGGAAAAGGCGTAAACTGAGCATCATAAAGAATTAGGTTATAATAATAAAATTGGTGTAGTTCTTACTGTTAAAAGTATCTTAATTAAATCCTGAGATGATTGCTATTGAGATCACAGAAACTTAATTAAATGTCTCAATTTGTTTTGTGAACATTCCCCCCCCCCCCCCCCCCCCCCCCCAAAACAATTGGTTGTTCACTTCACAGTCCTGCGCTCACATTGATGCTGCATTGGCCTACAAAACAGATATTACACTTTACATTAAAAGTTGGTACTTCATTCATAATTCACTCAGATTAAGAACTCAACCAATTTAGATCATATACAGTGCCCCACCTGATCCATTTCTCACCATCCTTTGTCTGAATTCCTAGGAAATGGATATTCTGGTCCTGCCGTGCCGTGAGGCTCAGTCGGAGGGAAGCACGCTGAGTGACTGTCTGAAATACTCACTGCCGATCATTGTCTACGCCATCAGCGAGGAGCGCTTGACTGAGTCTGAAGAACACGAGTTGCAGGAGTTGAAGAAACTCTCTTTGCCTGTGTTTTTCATTAAGGTACCACGGTACCTGTGCAACAATAACTCCGAGCCTCACTCGGGTCACGAGAAGGACTCACCGGCGGTGGTGAAAGCGTCCAAGTTCGAGAGGGAAAAGAGCCCCCTCTTACAGCAGCTGTTGAAGTCGGACTTCCTGGGCCCCACCGGGGGAGGGCAGCCCAATGCCGGCAAAGCCCAGAGCGTGCTGGTGGAACACTTTGAGAAGTTACGGCAACTCGGGGCGTTTGCCAAGCAGGTGGTGCAGATGCACTTGGTGGACGCGGCCACGGTGCTGAACGGAGTCCACTGCCGCACGCTGGACATCTTCATCAACCAGGCCTTCGACATGCAGAGGGACCTACAGATCACCCCGAAGAGGTTGGAGTACACCCGGGAGAAGGAGAACGAGCTCTTCCAGTCGCTGATGAACATCGCCAACCGCAAGCAGGAAGAAATGAGAGACTTGATCGTAGAGACGTTGAGCGGCCTGAAGGAGGGGCTGTTGGAGGAGGCAGGGAACTTGGAATTCCAAGGTAAGAGTACGATTCGCCTACAAACTAGGCAGTCAATTCACTTTACATTATACAGTATTTTGTAAAGGGCGTTGAGACATCGATAAGACGTGAAAAGCGCTATATCAAATGCAAAGACCAGGATTATTATAATAAAGTTTTAATTCACAATTAATTTAAAAGTTACTCAACGTGTCTAGCTAATATGTAAATTTGCTATTATTGCAGTAAATAATATTAATCTGGATGCATATTATTTTAATACTCTTCCCCCTCAACCCCCACCACTACCACTCCCATGGGACATTGGCTGCTGCGTTTCTCCACATATTATACAATCAATTTACTTTACAGTATATTTTATGAAGCGCTCTGAGACATGGCTCAATTACGTGGTTAGACACTATATCAAATGTAAGGCTTATTATTGTTAAAAAGTGCATTTGATATAGAGTTTAAGCTAAATGTTGAATGGAAAGACTGTATTTGGGCACAAACAGAGTGGTTGCTTTGCACACCAGCTCCCACAAAAAGCAATGACTAGTAGTGAACGACCCAATTTATTTGGGGATTACTGGCAAAAACATTGGAAAAAAGTCACTGGTATTTCTACTAATGGTATCGTAGTATTTTTTAAATTCCACATCAACAGGCAGGAGGGGTTTTTAAGTTTAACCTTCTTGTCTGAAGAATGGCATCTCTGACACTCTTCCCCCAACATTGCATTTCCAGATATCTACATTTTTTTCCCTGTCCCTCTGAGATCCAGTCTGGAAAATATTGGGTGTCATTTTAATGAGGGTGTCTTCTTTTCTGCCAATAAATTCCTTCCCAGGCGAGTATTTTTAGATGAATAAACCCTGTGGGAGGAGAAAATTAGTTTGAATGTATTGGACACGGGGACTGGTGGGGCCAAAGGGTCATTTATTTTCACTGCGATGGAGTATAATTGATGTGATTGACCTCACCCAGCTGTTAATTTTCACTAACCATCTTCACGAAGACAGTGCTGCTTTTTATGAAACCAATTTAGCCAGCTCCCGATCCATGCTTACTTACAAACAGTGGGTTGCCTCAGAAACTGAAGGGAGCAGATTTGTAAAAGGGAGCTCTTCCCTAGTGGAAATCCCTGAGCGCCTGTGAGAGATGGGTGGTGTGGGGAGTGGGAGGGTAGGCAGCCATAGACACGGCTAACCAGTTCACAAGGCAAAATCCTAGTGAGTTTGTTTAGATGAACAAAGGATTTCTTGGGTGGAAGTATTTGTAATGCAAAGTACTGTACTTCCCCTTTGTACAGTTTCAGGATTCTCTTAATTGTTTCTCGTGTTCTGCCAGCTGCTCAACTTCGTGCGAACGGATCAGCTCAAGACTTGCTTGCCAGTTAGTGCAAGGTTCCTCCCACTTCCTGGACCCTCATTTTATAATCCTCAGCTCGGGTCCGAGACTCTGATTTGTCCAGTGCTTCAGGACGTCCTCCAGATGCGAAAGATGCTACGCGAATGTGTTGTTGCTGAGAACAACACTTTTGCCTCTTGATCAGAAGTTTACGGGTTCAGACCCCCACCTCTGGACTTTATCGGTTAGTCCCAGCTGGCACCCAAGTGCCATCTTGGGGTGAGTGTGGTGTGATTTAGAGGTGCTGTCCTTCGACTGAGACGTTAGAAATTTAATTCCCCCGTTCCGGCAGAGTTCAAATTTCTGGGTCATTATTGGAGAAGATGAGGGAGTTTCTCCTGGTTTCTAAACCGTGATTTTGATTGAAAAAGCACAGTTTTATACCTTACCAACCCACCCCCCACCCTCCTCCACTCTATTTAAAAATACTGAAAATATCTGCTTAAAGTAGCTCAATATTCTGGTGTCTGCCTCACTTTGCAAACAGTCTGAAAAGCTTTGTGACCAGGTAGAGGTTTGAAGATGATGGACAGGATATAGGGAGTCAAGGTGACCTCTAGTGTTGCAGTGCGGCATAACAGGAGCTTTATCAGTAAATGGATCCTGAATAACAAGGATGCAGTGGAAATGTAGGAAAAGAATCGGGCCATTCAGCCCCGCAAATTGTTTCACTATTCTATAAGGTCGATAACTGATCTCTACCTCAACTCCGGCCTTCTGTGCTCAAAATTTCTCTTTTTTGGGATGCGTCAAAAGCCATTGAGGTTACTGCCGTTTTTATTCTCTGTCCCAATCACTTCAGCCCATCATCGTGAGAGCGTTGAAAATAATTGGATGTGGGGAACGTTCAAGGAATTAGCCATGAAAGCAGAACCAGGATGTTTTACGAACATCTCGAATTCCCATTGGTGTTTTCGTTTTTTCTTTTTAAGCAACAATTGCGAATGAAAGTTAAGAATAGCACAGGAAAGCCATTAACATCGCTCTTGAAAGAGGCTGTAGGGATTTGCAGGAGGGTTTTCAAGACATCATTTTTGCAATCTAAAGCATAATTATTAGTTAATTGCGAGCCCATTGCAATTTTTTTTAGCACCTCAATATTTCTGTGCTGCTTGTTCCTATTAAATATGTGCAAGTGCATATAATAATAATAATAAAGATCCTTATATTTGCTATAGCACCTTATCACATCTTCTGCACATCTCAAAGAGCCACACAGAATATACAGTACTATAAAATGAATTGACTATTTTATGGGTGAGATGCGGCAGCCAATTGCACACAGCAGCCACAAACAGTCGTGGACTCAGTGAACATAATTATTCTTCTTTGAACGGCTTATTATCACCAGAAAAGCAATCTTGCAATTGACTATCAACCGGGTTCCTACCTACTGCGAGGCAAACAGAGGCGTGTGGAATAAGGAAACTTGCCTAACGTTTTGCCCGGCCTGGAAATTAATCCCAGGTTTACTCGCTTGCGAGGCGTACTCTAACCACTACTCCACAGGACTCCACAACTGGTAATGCTAATTGTGCATTTGACCACAGTCAAATCTAATTCCTCGTTGACGTTCTGTGTTTTTGGTATGTTTTACTTTTTTTTAATATACATCTAAGAATTTCACTGATGTAAATCCTCTACCATTTTTGTCCCCTCCTCCAGACATCATCATTTGCGATAACGGAGAGGCTGTTAGCAATAAGGACATTAAGTGTTGCATTAAGCAGATCCAGGACCTGATTATCATGCGGCTGAACCAAGCTGTCGCTAACCAACTGATCAGCTCAGTCGATTACCTCCGAGAGAGTTTCGTGGGCACCCTCGAGCGCTGCCTCAAGAGCCTCGAGAAATCCAATCACGATACTGCCATGAACAACATCACTAGTAATCACCTGAAGCAGGTGAGTTTCACAATCTGATTGGGCTGGTGCTAAGTGAACGCTCTCATCCACGAGTGCTGGACGAGAATCGGTCACTGATGCTGGTTATATCAGAGTCGGATCAAACCACGCTTTTGACTCCTTGCAAATGTTTTAAGAGTGTAGAAAGCTGTAGGATTTCGTTCCGTGTACTGACCTCGTTGACTTGTAGACCTCGGCTGAGCTGCCATGTCTATTCTCTGTTCCGCCATATAAACACAACACTTTGCCTTCCCTGCTCTCACGCGAATGCAGCTAGTCTTTCTGGTAAATCCATCCATCCTGTCACGTAACCCGATTACAGGATGCTGACATTTTTGTAACCACACTCTTCCTGTCTCAAACTATTTCATATATGGATATTTGATCAGAGCAAACGTTCCTCAGGGCATATTCTAGTTGTTGTATGTGCAGCTTTTCCTGTTGTCTCTGTACTCGAGTCTGAGAGATTCTCTCCTAGTGCTGTTGAGACGAATCGGAGTTTCACACTGTTCTTGTTGCCTGGAAGAATGGTTAGCCACAAAACTGCCAATGTTACCAATCATGTGGGGATTTTGTTTTCCCCTCTGACGTCTGTAAAAAAAAAAAAATTTCTTTTTCATTTTACAGAATCCATATCATGTCCCACTTGGTGCGAAGCTTTCCTGTTTCCTTGTACTAACAGGGTGCTTTTATCTCGCTTGCTTTGCGGCAATTATTTCCTCTTTGGAAATTACCTCTGCTGGAATATAACCGAAACACCAGAGCGTCTGTTTCCATTTCAGATTTTAAATGCGGCCTATCATGTTGAGGTGACGTTTCACTCGGGATCCACAGTGTCTCGGCTTCTTTGGGAGCAGATTAAGCAGGTAACTGGGGAGAAACTGCGTGGGTTAGAGCAGTACCATTGTCTTGGAGTGTTGTTAACCAAAACCCTATCTAGCCAAACTCTGTGAATATTGTCCTTCTACTTTTGTCTAACTTGTAAAAAAAACTACCACTTACATTTACTCAGTGCCTTTCACATCGGGAGGACGTCCCAAGGCGCTGGACAGTCAGAGATTTGGACCCAAGCTGGGGGTTGAGATTAGGAGCCCTGGAGGGCGGGGAGGGTCAAGGTGGCGGTAGAAGAGTAGCCAAAGGATCTTATAATACTGAAGGATTATGCAGTTCAAAACCTAATTGGCTGTCTGGTTAGATGATGATAATAATCCTTGCATTTGATATAGCATCACATCTTCGAGATGTCTCAAAGCGCTTCACAGAATATACTGTAAAATGAATTGACTGTATATTTGTGGGCGACACTCGGCAGTCGACTGCGTATAAATGGTGTGCAACTCATTGGTCTTTTCCTTGTGCCTCTGTACAGATTATCCAGAGGATGCCTTGGGTAAACCCTCCGGCTGTCACTACAGAGTGGAAAAGGAAGATCGGACAGGATGCCATCGAGAGCCTCTGTGCCACTAAACTAGCCAAGAGCATCTGCAGTCAGTTCCGCACCAGGCTCAACAGTTCTCACGAGGCGTTTGCTGCCTCTCTGCGACAGGTGTGTCCATGTTTTACTGACTTCAACAGTGCTTCATTCTGCTGTTATATATTGATAACAGGAGCTCCTGTAGCTCAATGGTTAGAGCATCGCCTTACAAGCTCGAGACCTGTTTTCGAATCCAAGCAGATCAGGTCAAAAGTTTCTTTACTCCACACACATACACCTAATAATAATCCCTCCAAAAAAAAACCACAATAATAAAATTGTTCATTTCAATCCACGACTGTTTGTGGGGACGCTGCTGTGCGCAATTGACTGCCATGTTTCGCCCACAAATATACAGTCAATTCACTTTACAGTATACTCTGTGAAGCGCTTTCAGACGTCAATTAAGATGTGAAAAGCACTATTTCAAATGCAAGGATTATTATTATTTATAGAAGAGAAGGAGGTTTCCTTTCAGCCATTGTGTAAGAACACGGCTGATCTGTACCTCAACTCCAATTGCTCGCCCTTGATACCCTGACCAAACATATGTAAATCCCTCTCAGTCTTGAGAATGTGAATGGATCCAGTATCCACACATAGCCTTTTGGGGGGGTGGAGAGAGTTGGATTTCCACTGGCTTTTTACTTTAGAATTTACTTGTTATTTCAAGCGGTCATCAACAACTCCCTCTCAGCTCAGTTTGTCCCTGGGGTTGGTTGGGGTGACGCGTGCAGGTGGAAAAGTCACAAAATATTTTTAAAAATTATTTCTCTGATTTCCTCCGCTTTCTCCCCACCTGCAGCTCGAAGCCGGGCTATCTGGGAGACTGGAGAAGATGGAGGATTTGTGGCTGAAGGTGCGTAAGGATCACGCTCCCAGGCTGGCTCGCCTGTCGCTGGACAGCCGGTCGCTGCGAGATTTGCTCCTACACGGTGAGCTCCGTCCTTTTGAACCTCGGTGTTGAGTGTGAGGATGGGGGTGGAGGGAGAGACGACTTGCCTACACCCCTGCGAATGTTTGTGGGGGTGGTTGGGGGGCGTGAGGGCTCGCCTCAAAAGACCAAGTGCCACTTCTGGCCCTGATCACAAGGATCTCCCACAAGTCCATGCCAGCTCCGCCGAGAGCATTCAGTGTAGGCGGTGGTTCCAAATCTCCACATCCATCCAACAATGTTTTTCCTCTCTCTCTGTGTGTCTCTCTCTCTCTCTCTCTCCCTTTTCTCTCTCTCTCCCTCTCTTCGTGTGTGTCTCTCTCTCAGGCAAGCCTAAGCTGGGTCGGGAGTTGGGCCGAGGCCAGTATGGAGTGGTGTACCTTTGCGAGAGTTGGGCCGGGCACTCTCCCTGCGCGCTGAAGTCTGTGGTGCCTCCCGATGACAAGCACTGGAATGACCTCGCGCTAGAGTTCCACTACACAAGGTACAGTCCCGTGCTCCGAGGGAGGTGATGGGCTATTTCTCCACACACACCCCCCCCCCGCCCCCCCCCCCCCTCCAACTCCCCGTCTGAGTACAAACGGTGGCTTTGGTTACAAAAATATGTCACTGGGTCATTTTTGAACGTTGGGATTGACCAGTTTGCCTGTAGTCTCTCCCAATCCTTTTAGCTTCCCATGTCCTCCACTCTTTCCATCTCTCTTATCAGAAGATGTTGATCTGTAATTAGGTGAGGATTGTTATCAAGGGATTATGGAGCCAAGGCTGGCAGTCAATGAAATTGAAGTACAGATCCAGCAGTGGTCTAATAGAATGGTAGGGCAGGCTCAAGGGGCTGAACGGCCTACTCCTGTTCCTATGTTTGCAATCGCATTTGCCGAGGCGATCATTTAAGTATAAAAGTACCATGGACCCCCCCCTCCTCCTTCCCGGCAGATCGTTACCCAAGCACGAGCGACTGGTTGACCTGCATGGCTCAGTGATCGACTACAGTTATGGTGGGGGATCCAGTATCGCGGTGCTGCTAATCATGGAGAGACTGCACAAAGATCTCTACTCTGGCCTGAAGGTAATGGCAGTGCAATCCTGAGTGTGAGTTGCTGTTTTGAGTGAGTTGTTTTTTGGCATCAATGCATTTATCAGGCCAGGAAACAACAACAAAATTACACTTGTATAGCGCCTTTCATGGCAGGAGGACGCCCCAAGGCGCTGGACAATCACTGCTGCAGATCTGAGCTGAAGACGGCGGGGAGGGGGTGGGGGAATTAGGAGTTGCCGATGATCCATCGAAGAGGAGAGCCTTGAGGCGAGACTTGGAGGGGTAGGCGGAGAGAGCAAAGACTTGTAACCGGACATAGGATGGCTGCAGATCTCTGTGCCGTGTCTTCCTCTCATCTAGTTTGAAAGCTCGGCGCTCCAGATTAAAAGGAATTTTTTTTTTCTCTTCCCTCCCCTTTCCCCGTTTCCTCTCTTAGAGTGGTCTGAAGCTGGAAGCTCGCTTGCAGATTGCTCTCGATGTGGTGGAAGGCATCCGCTTTCTGCACCGACAGGGACTGGTCCATCGAGACATTAAGCTGAAGAATGTTTTGGTAAGGTTTACCATTTACTCTTCCCCCCACCCTCTCCTTTCCTGAATATAGATGATAACTGGTCCCCCAAAACACAGCGCACCTCTGTTTACCCAGCAGTAAGTAGGAACCCAGTTATCAGTCGATTGGTGGATTGGTTTGCCGAGGTTAATAATTCCATTAAAAAGAAATAATAAACGGGTATCTCAATCTACTACTGTTTGTGTGGATGCTGCTGTGTAATTGGCTGCCACATTTCGCTCAAAGTATACAGTCAATTTAGTATATAATGCGAAGCGCTTTGAGATGTCTCGAAGACGTGGTGAGGCGCTATAATAATAATCATCCTTGCATTTGATGCAGTGCTTTTCTCGACGTCTCAAAGCGCTTCACAGAATATACTATAAAGTAAACTGACTGTATATTTGTGAGCGAAACGTAGCCAAGTGCGCACAGCAGTGTCCCACAAACAGTCATGAATTGAAAATGACTAATTTATTATCGGGTTTTTTTGACATTATTATTAAGTGTGTAGAGTAAGGAATCTTGCCCAAGGTTTTGCCTGACCTGCCTGGCTTTGAACACATGTCTCATGCTTGTAAGGCGAGTGCTCTAACCACTGAGCCACAGGACTCTACAATGCAAGGATTATAATTATAAAAATGTCAAAAGCAATGTACTCGCTCTTGACTTGTGTTAAATCTTTGGTAATTAGTTTGGATATACTTCAGCTTCTTTGAGCTGCAACACGGATTAGTGAATTAAAAAGTTGCTCTTTTTTTTCCCCCTCCGGCAGCTTATTAAACTGAAGAGAACTATTGCGTCTGTTAGCAATTGATTGTGACATTTATTATTATATAAAGACTTTAAAAGTGTACTTAACCTTTATAAAGTCCATTTAATTTTCTTGCTTACTCTCCTACCAAGATCCCCCCCCACTCCCCACCATGATTTATTATGCCACACGATACAAGCGATAAAACTGAAAATGAGCTGTGTAGCTGCTGATAGCAAATTTATCTGCTGCTACTTTCTCCCTTCGCATATGTCAAGTTCGCTTAAAATACTCGTTACATTTTATTCAGTTTTCTTGGAAGCGTTCTGCTAATGAATGTCTTAATTCGCCTGCAACTGAGAGAGAGCAAATGGCCACAAGACTGTTCTGACCTTTCCCAGCAGTGAATACGCTCGCTCGATCGCCAAACGAAAACGCGGCGTTAGCTCTGAGAAAAATGACTTTACGCAACACTAAAGCTGCCGCCAGCTCTTCACGTGGCATTGGGTTGGGACAGCTAACACTGGCTTCAAATCTAAATGTCCTGATTTCCGTCTGTCAGTTAGCTTACCAGATCGAGTCCTCATTCCATGTTTGTACTCTAGCATTGACTACGCCAAAACTGACTTGTCTGCCTGGTTTTGTGTGAATCCTGTTGCACACCGTTCCACCCACAAAATATACGGTCAATTCACTTTACAGAATATATAGTGAATTTACTTTACAGTATATTCTGTGAAGCGTTTTGAGACGTCTCGACTACGTGATAAGGCTCTATATGAAATGCAAGGATTATTATTATTGTTATTCTACACGTGTTATTAGAATGGGAACCACAAGTAAAGTGGGGTGCGTCATCGTGTGAATATCCCTTTTGGTATTTTGTCTTTCGAATTGTGTTCAAACCCGACGCTAGCATGTTTCTTTGTCATTCTTGCAGTTGGATAAGCAGAACAGAGCGAAAATCACCGACTTGGGGTTCTGCAAACCCGAAGCCATGATGTCTGGGAGCATCGTGGGAACCCCCATACACATGGCCCCTGAACTGTTTTCGGGTAAGGCATTCTGTGCCGGTCCGTCTGTCAGTTGCTCTGTCGAGAGGTTGGTTTTGGTCTAACAGGTATTTTGTCAGTCGCGCTGTGAAAACGCTGACCGGCGCTCCGTGATTTAGTCAGATTCATCGAGGTTTAAACTGAGCAGTATTAGTATTGTGTCTATATACATACACACACACACACACACACATACACACACACGCAAATCTCAACCAGTAGAGGAAGCAGGTAATATTATCTGATTATTCTCCTCCTTATCTCTCCCAAACCCTTGAGTGGATAATTGCAGTTTTGCCCTGACTGGGATCTGGTTACACAGTACCAGCTGGCAAATCAAAACTTTTGGGACCTTTTCGATTATGGTTCTGCTCCTCGCTCACTGGGTAAACCTGCCCTGAGAACACCATAGAACCTCTCTCCATTGTGGCATGATTTAAATTGGTTGATGCTGTAAAATATAATGTAAATATACTGTTTAATACACGCATGATAATCATCCCTCAAAAAACATTAATAGATTAGTCATTTCAATCCACCACTGTTTGTGGGACGTTGCTGTGGGCAATTGGCTGCTGCGTTTCGACAAAGATATACAGTCACTTCGCTTGACAGTACTCTATGTTATTATTATTATTAAACCACATTATAGAGGGTAAATTGCACTAATCTCTAGACTGGAGAGGATAAAGGAAACCTGAAAACTCGGACCCCATAATCAACAAGACAACAGGACCCCACACAACTGTGGGGGAGAAAGTTTAGTGTTTCAGATGATAAATTGATTAGATGATGATTCTGTATTGATGTACATCTAGAATACACCCCAAGCAATGTATGTTAAATAGATAGCTACAATAAATGGGACTTTGTCCAGACCCACTTAATTAAATTATTGCTTTAATTAAGCAATAATTAAAGCAATAATTATTGCCGTGCCCAGAACTTTAAGGAAACTTCTGTACTTCTATCTCTCTTGATTATCTGCAGGGAAGTACGATAACTCGGTGGATGTGTACGCGTTTGGGATCCTCTTCTGGTACCTCTGCACAGGAACAATCAAACTCCCGGAAGCCTTTGAGAAATGCTCGAGCAAGGACCAGCTGTGGAACAATGTGAAAAAAGGTACTTGGGTCCTCTTTAAACTACCAACAGGGCTGCAGAGACGGAGTTAACAGTAACTGGGAGTGCTGGGAGTTACGGTACCTGTTTGGTGCAGTGTCGAATGTGGTTTATGTGCTTTCTACTAGACACTAATAATAATACTAATAATAATATTCCTTGTATTTGATATAGCGGCTTTTCACATCTTATCGATGTCTCAAAGCGTTTCACAGAATATACTGTGAAGTGAATTGACTGTATATTTGTGGGCAAAATTGATCACTTTTTGGTACCTTGTTTTTTTGCTGGTGGGAAAGTGACCTTTTGACTGCTGAGCAACGTCTAGAACAACTAGAGTACAGCCTAACAGGTCTAAGCAAAACAAGCTGGGGAAGCTTGGGAATGCAAGAATTTGCTATGAGGCGAAATAAGTCCATCTAGTTAGCTTCCACCACTTGACCTGTCGTGTCCCAAACTATACACTATATTATCCCCCTGAAATCTATCTTGTATGTTCCTGACACAAACAACTTTCTGCTTCCACTGTCTCTGAGGAGATTTTGTCTAATTCCCCGTGTTGGGCTCCAACAAAACACTTGCACTGTGAGTGCCACTTCCCACCGCCTGGGGAGTCAACGGCACTCGTTGCGGTTATATAGAGGCTTCCTACGGGTAGGGGCAGAAGCCGTGGCTGGTGTGAGGGTTAAGATCGAGTTCGTTAATCTCAATTTTGCATATCTGGTGTAATAATAAGATGCATCACGAACATAAATGAGTAAATTGAAAGCCGGAGGGTTTTTCGCGCGCGTGTGTGTTGAGATTAATTTGTGTTTTATTATGCGGGGGGCTTTCAGTCGCTAGTTCGCTCGCTCATTCTTCCTCCTCAGGGGAACGAACGAACGACCAGCCGCCCTGAATTATTCAGAGTGTTTCTCACAAAAGGTGCTTTGTAAGGAGATGGAATAGTGAGACCTTTTTGAGAGAGAGAGAGGGAGCTCATTGCAACGATACTGTTCCTGGATTCAATGCTTTACACGATGCTGGAGGTTGCTTAGGTAGTTAACAGCGCAATTTGCGAGAAGAGAAAGTGTGTTTATATATAGATATATATATATATAAATAAAACACCCAGAATAGTTATTAGTTTATATTGTTACTTCCTACCCTATACTTATAGCTGAAGCTGAGATGAATTTCTGACTTACTTGGAGGAAGACTCTTCCTCTGTCCCTCCGCCTTGCTCCCTTTCCTTCCCCGTCTTCAGATCCTGCCTACAGTCCCTCCTAAACCCCCACCCCCCTCACATCTCGGTGTTGTGCTCCGTCACTGTCGAGCGCTGTGGGTAGGGAGGCGAGGGGTGGGGGGGAGTTTCCGTATAAAACTTTAAGTTGTTGTTTGAAACGAGCGGCGGTCATTTTGCTCGGTCGTGACTCGATTGTTCTCCTTTTTTACCCCCCCCCCACCACGGCTCCAGGCGCCCGGCCGGAGAGGCTGTCCGTGTTCGATGAGGAGTGCTGGCAGCTGATGGAGGCCTGCTGGAGTGGAGACCCTTCCCAGCGGCCCCTGCTGGGAATAGTGCAGCCCATCCTGCAGAACATCGCAGACCGACTGTGCAAGAGGAGCCCCGAGCAGCGCAGATCCACGTGAGGCTGCAGTGGCCTAAGGACCCAACCTGGCAGGGCAAGTGGGGAAGGAAGCCTTGGGCTCCCAGCAATATCAGTATTAACACTAGATCAACAACATCAATCACCCAGTCACCTTTTGTTTTTGTGCTAAGCTGAGAGACAGCGAGTTGGTGTGGGGTCGTGGGGTGGCATCCCTCCTATTTCGTTTCCATTTCACTCACGGAAATGGGAATAGGTTGAGTTTAGCTTGCGGAGTTAATGGAGATCTGTCACGAGGAACGTTCTCACTGGGATTTACCGTTTAACGGAAAGCCTGGTTTGATTGAGGGAGGGTGGGGGAGGAGGAGGGGGAGTGGGAGGGTGGGGGGGTGTTCAGATAAGCTAAACAAATTGACCGTGAAATGCTGCACCAAAACCACAAAGTATACGATTGAGAGACCAGCCAGAGAGAACTACTTTTATACTTCACTCCCCCCACCCCTGATCAACCCATGGACCTCCTGGAACTCAAGCAGACTGAGTGGTCGGGAAACAGACAGAAGCTGCTAATTGTGGATGAAATGAGGAGAGAAAACAGTTCTGGGGATTGGCTGAACCCTCTTTCTCTTTTTCTCTTCTCTTTCTCTCTCTCTCTCTCTGGGTGAAGAAAGGCAGTCTTTGAGCGACATTAACCAATCGACTGGTGTGAGTGTGTAAAACTGTTTCGAATCCTGGAAATGATTCTTGCACGCCTGTCACTCCTCCACCTCCACCTCCCCCCACCTCCGCCTCCCCCCACCTCCACCCACCCACCACACTTGCAGTCGCTTTGTCATTTTTCGCTTGTCGAGTTCACAAACTGAGCAGTCATCGGAGAGCGAATCGCAGAGATTCACTGTTTGGTTTGTGTGTGTGTGTATTTTCTTTCTTCTAAAAATAAGTGCACTGTTGTTTCTAGAATTCAGGACAGAGATTAAAAGCCGAAATGAATATACACCCTGATGTTTCAAGAGTTGGTTTCCGCAGCTCAAGCCCACACTCCCTCTCTCCCTCTCTCTCTCTCTCTCTCTCTCCCATACCTTGCCACCTTCTCAAATCCCTTAGTATCAATAGGAACGGAAACTAATTTGACTACAATTTAGTTGACACCAAACCAGCAGTGTTAGAAGAGAGCGAGTGCGGACTATTCAATTAGTGAAACAGAATGATTGTGGTGGGGGGAGGGTATCACACTCGGCTGCTCACAAATAAGAGTTTGTCTTATTCACGTCTGCAGTTCAAACAACCGAACCGCGCCAGGCTGTTTTGAGATGTTTGGGCCACAAAGTGAGACGTCTCCCCAACAGTGTCCAGTCCGGAAATTAAGGAGATTAGTTTTGCTCTTCTCTCCCCTCTGCTCGTTTCCCCTCTTCCTTCTCTTTCCCCTTAATCCCTGGTTCGGAGTTTGTGTGTAAATAGGGTAAGGATGTTGGCAGCTACTTGTAGGTTTACCAAGACTCATTGTCCTTAAAGAATTCAGGGAATAACTTTCCTAATCGCTAAGCGAGTCCGCAAACAGTCTTTACCCTAATGTCGGGCAGTTCCATAACTGGCTCAGTTGTAGCTCAGTTAGAGGCTGGGGGCGCTCGCCTCACAGTGGGCTACGCTGTGTAACCCTCTCTCCCTCCCACGTCCTCTCACTCACTCTCACTCACTCAGCGGGTTTCACGGCGCCTCCAAGTGTGTTTTTTTCAGTATTTCAGAATAATAGTAATATTAATAACTCCTACAATGTTCAAATACTCACTCACTCACTCACTCACTCACTCACTCACTCACTCACTCACTCACTCACTCACTCACTCACTCACTCACTCACTCACTCACTCACTCACTCACTCACTCACTCACTCACTCACTCACTCACTCACTCACTCACTCACTCACTCACTCACTCACTCACTCACTCACTCACTCACTCACTCACTCACTCACTCACTCACTCACTCACTCACTTTCGGCTCCCAACCCCATAACTAGCACTTAACCACTGGTTACCAAGCTTGCTGGGGCTTGGCCTTTTCCTCTCCTCCTCACACCTCACAGACTGACTCCCGATGCTCTTTCTCGAGCTATAAGATCGAATGCAGTTACATTTTTTTTCTACGAGTCCCAAGTTTCTACCCTCCCCCTCCCCACCACCAAAAAACAATTCTATAACTAGTTAAAGCCCTGCATTAAGTCATTGTCATTTTCCCAAACTAAAGCCAAGTTAGAAATGTAATTTTTTTTTACACAACTTTGAGTCTCCCAATCAGAAATATTTGGTCATTTATGTTTTTTTATATTTAATAAAACACTAACCAGAATTTTTGTACCTCTTCTGTTTGTATTAAGGAATATTGTGCGATTGTAACTCTTCTCATTTTCTTTCCTTGCCTCTGTCTATCCCTCTCTTCCTCTCCCTGTGTGTCTGTTCTCTCTCCGTGTGTCTCTCTCTCTCTTTGCCTGACCTGCTTGCCCGCATAATACTGTATTACTTTATTAAAAATTAGTTTAAAAACTCTATGACGACAACTCATTGGGGAAAATCAGAAAATGTAAGAAAGAAGGAAGAACAAAAATAATATTTTCTGCAAAATTCATCCCATTTATATATTTTAAAAATGTCCCTATCTCATCTTGGCTTTGCACAAACTAATTTACTGTTTGCAAACTTGGATTGAAACCTTGCATGGCCTGTTAAATGTACTGTGTAACTAAGATCATTGGGTTTTTTTTAAGTATGTATATTCACTATGTGTGTGTGTATGTATATTCACTATGTATGTGTATGTATGTACACACACACAGATGTGGAGGGGAGAGTATTAAGAGTTTACACCATGTTTTTGTGGGTCCAGGGTTATGGCGGAGACTTCTGTTTGGTTCAAGCTGATTTTGTGTGTGTGTGTATGTATGTGCGTGTGGGTGGGGGGGCACTGTTGATAAGCACAGTCCTGTATAAAGTATTCTCTTTGTTCAAGTTTATTCCCTCACAACGTTTGTGTGGAGGTAACTGGTTGGCTGGGACTTGGCTGTTATGTAGGTGGCTGTTGCATGTCAAACTCTCTTCCCTGTTATTTTTTTTACAAACTAGTATTGAACAAACTCATATTGCTGTCAGCTCCCAGCGTGAGGTATGTTTAAACCCTTTAACAGAGATGTTTTTTTATTGAAATGCTAAAATATGCTTAAAACCCTGGTGTAACGGAACTCCGTCAAGCTGCCAGCCAGTGCATTAATATTTTACCATCGTGTATGATGATGTACTCCTTGTAATCTTTCACCAATTTAAACACTTTGCGATCAAGTGAAAGCCCCAGAACAAAAGTACTTGTTTTTAAAAAACAGAAGTTACTCCAGTGTGGTGATGATGTCTGTTTGCTATCGTGAATCCTTTGTTTTATATAAATATATATATATATACATATATATATTAAAAAATGCAAAGTTGCACAGAATATGTATGAGGTGCTGTATAATAAAGTCAGACATTAACCATACACCCTTGTTTGTTGCCTCTATCTCTCGATCGTGCTATTTGCGGAGTTCTGTAGATCATTTGAATCCAGCCAGGTCAGGGCGAAACCTTGACCAAGTTTCCTTACTCCACACACACACACACCACACACCACACACCACACACCACACACACATGCGTGCGCGCGCCTAATAATAATCTGTCCAGAAAAAAACACAATAATAATAAAAATTGGTCATTTCAATCCATAATTGTTTGTGTGTAGGG
Organism: Hydrolagus colliei; assembly: GCA_035084275.1. Lineage (NCBI taxonomy): Eukaryota > Metazoa > Chordata > Chondrichthyes > Chimaeriformes > Chimaeridae > Hydrolagus > Hydrolagus colliei. The sequence goes on along the minus strand of JAYJKW010000378.1, from coordinate 5,231 downwards.
GATGCTGCTGTGCGCAATTGACTGCCGCATTTCGCTCTCACACGAATGATATACAGTCAATTAGCTTTACAGTATATATTCTGTGAAGGGCTTTGAGACGTCGATAAGTCGATGAGACGTGAAAGGCGTTATATCAAATGCACATTATATATTATATAATAATTATTATAATCATTACTATATTGTAGCTTCTGCTCCTAGACTCTGGTTGTCGGAGTTTCCCAACACTCAGCTGCAACCAACCACGGCAACACCAAGTCAGCCACCAAACAGCCAGATATTCACCAGCGCTTCCTACCCAACGGGAATAGAATAGTTTGCTCTTTTCTGTGCATGTACTCTCTCTCTCTCTCTCTCTCTCTCTCTCTCTCTCTCTCTCTCTCTCTCCCCCCCACCCCCACTTTCCCTGGGATTGCTGCAATGTGTTGATAAGGTGGTTGGTAAAGTGACTGCGGAGTCCATGGTGATGGAAGGACATCTCCAGAGACTGTGGCTCTCACAAATCCCACCTCCCTGGAGAGAAATGGTTCTCTAGCTGTCTAACTGTGTGTGTGTTTGGGTGGGGAGGGGGGGGGGCGGGGGGAGGGAATGGATGGTGAACCACAGCTGTATAAAACTTGCTGCCTCTGAACCATCCAGAGCGCAGAGCGACAGAGAAAGAGAGAGACAGAGACACGGAGATCGCACAGCGGCTAATTATCGCCCCGAGACCAGGTACTCGGTCCTCTTGTGAATTTACTGTACTTGCCGACTCACCCCTGCCCCCCCCACCCCCCACCCTCCGTGATCAGTTCTCCCCAGAATTGACTGTGGACTCCCAGGCTGCCTCCATCCTCCAGGAATTGTGGATTCCTGTAGCTCAGTGGGTTAGAGCGCTCGCCTTGCGGGTGAGGGACCTGGGTTCGAATCCAGGCAGGTCAGGGAGAAACCTTGGGCCAAGGTCCCTTACTCCACACACACACACACACACACTTAATAATAATCCCACAATAAAAATCAATAATGAATTGGTCGTGTCAATCTGTGACTGTTTGTGGGGGTCGCTGCTGTGCGCCATTGGCTGCCATGTTTCCAAAATGACCAATTTTTAAATTGTGTTTTGTTTTTGACGGATTATTATTAGGAGTGTGTGTGTGTGTGTGTGTGTAGTAAGGAAACTTGCCCAAGATTTACGGCCTGACCTGCCTGCATTCGAACACAGGTCTCACGCTTGTAATGCGAGCGCTCTATCCCACTGAGGACTATAAATTCACATTAAATCTTTGGTCCTAATTTGATCCCAATGGCTAATAATAATAATAATAATCCTTACATTTGATATAGCGGCTTTTCACATCTTATTGACGTCTCAAAGCGCTTCACAGAATATACTGTAAAGTGAATTGACTGTGTATATTGGTGGGCGAAATGTATCAGGTTTGCTGTCTGAGTGTAATTTGCTGTTGTTGTTGTTGCCGCAGGATGACTGGGGGATTAGCTCTACTCCTCAGATTGCTCCTGTTCCAGTTCGCTCTCTCCTGCCTCTCCTCGTGTCTCCAAGTCCTGTCCTACCATCAGCAGCCGGAGGATGAAGGGGTTAACTCTCCTCGCTCTGTGCCTGGCGAGCAACAAGGTATGGGCAGGTCAGGGTGGGTGGGTGGGTGGGTAGGGAGTGGGGCTGGGGTGGGGTAGGGGGGGGGCAGGCTTAGTGGTTTGTGCGCTCGCCTCACAAGCGAAAGGACCTGGGTTTGATTCCTGGGCAGACGATGTGGAGCTTTTATCACGTCGTTGAGACGCCTCGAAACGCTTCACTGTGATTGACAGCCGATTGGTCCGCAGCGGGGAGCGCTGTAGCTCAGTGGTTAGAGCAGCTGCCGTCCAAGCGAGAAGGACCTGGGTTCGATTCCCGGCAAGTCAGCTCAGGGCGAAACCGTGGGCAAGTTTCCTTACTGCGCGGGCGCGCACGCACACACACCACACACACACCTGATAATAATCTCCTAAGAAATAAACTACAATAAATTGTTGATTTCAACCTACGGCTGTTTGTGGGGGGGGGGAGGGGAATGCTGCTGTGCGCAATCGGCTGCCGCGTTTCGCCCACAAATATATACGGTCAATTCACTTTCCGGTATATTCTGTGAAGTATTCTTTGAGACACAGTCTAGAAGGTGTCAAAAGCCGCTATGTTGAATGCAATCATTAATATTATTATCATCATTATTACCATTATTATCAGCAGTGACTAATGCTTTGGTTTAATAATAACAATAACAATCCTCGCATTTTAATATAGCGGCTTTTCACATCTTATCGACGTCTCAATGTGCTTCAAAGAATATACTAATTAGGAGTCGAGCTCTCCCTCTCCCTCCCTCCTCTCTCCTCCCTGACCCTCCTCTGTTATATTCCAGCCCGGGATCGAGCTTCGCTGATGGACCTCCTCCGGACGGTGAGGGGGGTGACTGTGTGTGACAGTGTCTCCCGAGGTCCCCCCAACGGAGCCGCTGACCCCCTCACCCTCCACAGGCGACAGCACCCGGGGAAACGGGGGTCTCCGAACGGGGGGGAGGAGGGGGAGGAGGAGGAGGAGGGAGGGAGAGGGAGAGGGGGAGGGACGGGGAAAGCGAGGAGGGGGAGCGGGGAGCTCGGTCCGGGAGAGAGGAGGAGGAGGATGGAGGGGAGGGGGGACGGGGAGGGAAGGGGATTCTCCCGGGGGTGGTTCGCCCCCCGAGTCCGAAAGCGCCAGCATCCCGGGAAACGGGGAGGGGGAGGGTGGGAGGGAGAGGAACCAGAGCCCCAGCGCTGTCCTGCCTTCCCAGTGGTGGTGGGGGGGGGAGTGTGAGCTTCTCTCCCAGCCCTGCCCTCCACACTGCGTGAGTTGCCCAGCCCCCTCAATCTCCTAAACTTCAGCCCAGTGTGATCTAACGACTCTGAGGCGCTGCCCGGCGTGGAGGGCGCTGTATATAAATCCAAGTCGTTGTAGTCATAGTTAAGCTTTGTTTAGTTGGATTGGGGATTTGATTCATCAGGTCTCCAAGCCCTCGAGGAGATGTACTACTGCGTAGAGAATTAATCGAGTGTGTGTTTTGTTGGGACAAACTGATTCTAATAAAGCTGAGATGCCTGAACACTCGCCTTTGTACCGTTGTTTTGTTTTTCGTAAGAGTAAAATCATTTCTGAGGGACGGGAGGGGGAGGTCCAGCCCTTCCAGCCTGTTCCGGCCATTTCACCAGAGAAATAATCCTACAATCCTTGCATTCGATTCAGCGCTTTTTCTAGACAAGTGTCTCAAAGTGTCTCACAGAATGTACTGTAGTGAATTGACTGTGTATTTGTGGGCGAAACGCGGCAGCCAGTTGCGCACAGCAGCGTGTCCCCCCCCCCCCCCCCGTCCCCCCCCCACACACACACACACAAACAGTCGTGGATCGAAATGACCAATTTATTATACTTTTTTCTTGAAGGTTTATTATCAGGCGTGTTTATTATCATTGCTGATCTGTACCTCAGTTAATCCTTTCAGGTCCAATTTCCCGCTTTCTCCCCCCCTATCCCTCAGCGCCCTGACCTCCCAAACATCAGGTCAGAAACTGCTGGTCACAAACACACGTTTAGAAAGATGTGAAAAAAGCGAAACATCAAACGCGAGGATTGTTATTATTACCATGGTTATGATTGTCGGTCACATCGTTCCTTCACCACTAGATGGCGCTCTGACGCTGCGCAGTTAACCAGCCGCAGGAAGATGTGATTCAAACCACAATAATAATAATAATAATCCTGACATTTGGTATTAATTTCTCTCGCGCGACACGGTAACAATCACTCTAATAACGCGTGGCCTGGGGAGGCTGCTCTGTGAGTGCGGGGAGCTGCTGCAGCTCGGTGGTTAGATAGAGCTACCACCGAGAGGGCCTGGGTTCGATTCCAGGCAGGTCAGGGTCAGGGTCAGGGCGAAACCTTGGGCAAGTTTCCTTACTCCACACACACACGCGCACACACGCACACACACACACACACACACACACACACGCGCACACACACACACACACACACACACATATAGGGGGGGGGGAAACGGGTGGGGGGGGAGACGCTGCTGTGCGCGATCGGTTGCCGCGTTTCGCTCTCCCACAAACATATATGTATATATATATATCTACAGTCACTACACTTTACAGTGTATTCCCATCGAGCGCTTTGAGACACGGTCTACCACTTGCAAGGGTTAGTATTTATGATTAGAATCATATATAAACCCTATATATAAATCATATATAAACCATATATAAATCATATATAATCATATATAAACCATGTATAAATCATGTATAAATCATGTATAAACCATGTAAAAACCATATATAAATCATATATAATCATATATAAACCACATATAAATCATATATAATCATATATACCGGTAAACCATATATAAACCATATATAAACCATATATCATCCAAATTGTTGTAGAATTAGGATTCCACAACCCGCCCAATTGGGCGTGAAACTCTCCCAGTTGGGCGTGAAACCCGCCCAATCTCCCCGCCCCGCCCCGCCCCGCCCCGCCTTCCCCTACATGGGCTCTGACACGTGGTGCTCTCCCCCCTCCCCGTACGTACGGCGGGCAATAGTGTCCGGGTGATTCCATTTCCGGTCCCGGCCTCCAACGCAGACGCGAGAGAGGGCGGGTGGGGGGGGGGCGGGGGGGGGAAGGTTTACAGTGACGGACCGAGGCCTACACACGGTGGATTTCCGCCCGCTCAGCCACTGTCACAGTTCCCGAGCCCCTGGGGGTGGGGGGGGGTTACACACCACAGCCTCTCACCCTCCCTCCCTCCCTCTGTGTCTCTCTCTGTCTGTCTCTCTCCCTCCGTCTCTCTGTCTCTCTGTGTCTCTCTCTCTCTCCCTCCCTCTGTCTCTCTCTATCTCCCCCCCCCCCCCCTCCAGCCCGAGGGACGCCCTGAGGAGACATGAACCTGGAGCTGCTGGGTGAGAGTGTGTGGGAGGGGGGGGACACACACACACGGGGGGGGGGGGGGGGGGGAGGGGGCCAGAGCCTGGGGGGGGGGGGGGGGGAGAGGGCCAGAGCCTGGGGGGGGGGGGGGGGGAGAGGGCCAGAGCCTGGGGGGGGGGGGGGGGGGAGAGGGCCAGAGCCTGGGGGGAGGGGGGGGGGGAGGGGGGCAGAGCCTGGGGGGAGGGGGGGGGGGAGGGGGGCAGAGCCTGGGGGGAGGGGGGGGGGGAGA